>QFEM01003617.1:0-22742 GCA_003316205.1 Boletus bicolor
GTGCTGGTTCCCACGGTCACGTGCACTGATCACGTGACTGGAAAAGTGAAAAGTTGAAGTTCAAAAAAGTTTTGAAAATGTTCATATTATAACACTACCCCCTTTTTAGGACTCGAATTCCAGGCAAGTCGTGGAAGGAACGGTGTCGGTAAAGTTCTCGAAAGGAGTGAAGAGAGAAGCGAACGAGGAAACGGTGAGGCCACAAAGTTTGCGGAGAGCGGACGGATTTTTCCGGTGGAAGTCGGCAACTGCCAGTGGCGCAGTGTTAATGATATCGGCCAATTCCCAAGTACGATCTGTTTCATCGTATCCTCTCCAATGCACCAAGTATTCTAGTTTCCTGTTCTTAAGACGGGAAGCGGCAACAAATTCAACCTTGAATTGTTCTTCCCCTTCCTGATCCACCTCAATCGCATCAGGACGGACTTTGGGCTGTCTAGGTAATGTTTCCCGATAAGGTTTTATGCAAGAGATGTTAACCGTGGGATGGATTCGCACGGTGCGGGGAAGTTTTAATGTAACAGCGTTTGGAAGGACCACGGAGATAGCATAGGGTCCAATCCATTTTTGTGTAAGTTTCTTTGCCGTGTACGGGAGGTTTAATTTATCGGTAGATAGCCAGACCTGCTGACCAATGGAGTATTCCGGGGCTTCCGAACGTCTTTTCTCCGAAGTGGCGACCATTTTATCACATGACTCTTCTAAAGCTGCTTCTATTTCCTTGTGAGAACGGCCTACTTCTCCCGCAAAGCCCGATAATTTCCCTTCAAAGCCCATGCGAGGGGCGTAATTGCGAGTAACATTGAATGGGATATCACCAGTGGCTGTAGTGACGGTATTATTGTGGGAGAATTGTGCCATTTTCAACCAATCCGCCCAGTCGTGCTGCTTTTTTCCTACGTAAGCGCGGAGATATTGTTCCAAGTCTCTGTTAACGCGCTCTGTTTGTCCATCAGTTTGAGGATGATATGCGGTGGAGATTTTCTGATGGATTCCAAGGAGTTTGCAAAGCTCCTGGGTGAATGCAGACACGAACTGGGGTCCACGATCTGAAACGAGGAAGGAAGGGAGTCCGTGTATACACCAGACATGATCCCTGGAAAGTGCGGCTAAATCCGCGGAAGAACAAGTATCCGTAGTAGGAATAAAGACCACTTCTTTTGAAAAGCGATCGACAACAACACAAATGGCAGTAAATGAACGTGATTCAGGTAAACCCGTGATGAAATCTACAGAAAGATCTTCCCATGGATGCTTTGCAGTGGGAAGAGGCATAAGTTTTCCTGCCGGTGCCTTTTGCTTACCCTTCGTGAGGGTGCACACTTGGCAGCTATCTACATATAACTTAACGTCTTTGGTGACACCAGGCCACGAAAAATAGCGAGTGAGAGTATGAATAGTCTTGGCATGACCGCCGTGACCAGAAATGGGAGAATCGTGGCATAGAGTAAGAAGACGAGTACGGAGAGAAGGAGGTACGAAAACTTTGTTTTTGCTATTTTTGAAAATGTTCATAGTAGAATCAAAAAGGAAGTTGTTCACCGTGTCCACCCCCATGGAGGCAGACTCAGCTTCCAACTCCGAATAAAAGTCTGAAGACAAAGCGATAGAATTAACAAAAACGGAAGGAGGCAAGACCGTGATATTGGTATTGTGGTCCTGCACAGCCTCCCCATGGTCCGGGCGACAAGAAAGTGCATCAGCCTGACCATTCAAAGCACCAGGCTTGTAAACGAAAGCATAATTAAATTCCTGGAGCACCGCGTGCCAATGGGCTTGCCGACCACTAAGAGTCTGCGGCTTCTTCCAGTACTCGAGGTTCTTATGGTCGGTCCAGATTTCGAATCGTTCGTGACCAATAAGATAATGGCGCCACTCTTCCAGCGCCCAAATCACTGCCAATAATTCTTTATCGTAAATAGGGTAATTGCACTCAGCGCTATCGAAAGAGTGAGAAATGAAGGCAATAGGCCTCCAGTTACCGTCGTCGCATAATGTTGAGAGCACAGCTCCCGTGGCGATATCTGAGGCGTCTGTTTCTACCCGGACCTCCTGATCGCGATTGGGATAAGCGAGGAGCGGGGCCGTGGTAAATTTCCTTTTGAGGGCTTCAAATGCCACTTGCTGGTTGGGACCCCATGTGAACGGAACGTCTTTTTTGGTAAGATCATTCAAGGGGCATGCAACCTCGGCGAAGCCCGAAATGAAGCGCCTATAATAATTACATAATCTGAGGAATCCTTGGAGCTGTTTTAACCAAGTAGGAACCGGCCAATCCATAACCCCAGAAACTTTCTTTTCTTGCATCTCTACCCCCTTTTTAGATACTACCATACCCAGAAAGTCCACCTGATCCTTCGAGAAGAAGCATTTAGAGGGTTTGACGTAAAGGTCATTATCGCGTAAGCGACGCAGAACCTCCTTAACAACCTCCTCGTGCTCCTCCTTGGTTTTCTTCAACGTAAATATCATACAATCGTCGATATAGATTATTACTACTGCGTACATGTCGTTAAATATATCGTTCATCATCTGTTGAAAGGTGGGGGGTGAGTTGGTCATCCCGAAATACATAACCGTTGGTTCGTAAGCTCCTATGGGCGTAACAAAAGCGCCCTTCCATTCATCGCCTTCTTTGATCCAAACATTGTTGTAGCCCCATCAGAGATCCAGGGCCGTAAACATATCGGCATTTTTCAGCTGATCAATGAGCTGTGGGATTAAAGGAAGCGGATAGGAATTTTTAACCATACCTTCATTTAAATAGCGATAGTCCATAACCATACACTTCTTTCCATCTTTCTTCAGGATGAAGAAGACAGGCGAGGTTTGCGGAGATTTAGAGGGTTTAATGTACCCCTTTTTTAGTTCCTTGTCGATAAACATGCGAACTTCATCCATTTCGATGTCAGATAGGGGAATTACTCGACCCTTCTTCGGGACAAAGTCCGGCTTGAGATCTATGGCATGATCCCAAGGCTTTCGAATAGGCATGCGTTCGGACTCTTTCTCTGAAAACACATCCAGGAACTCGTGATAGGTCTCCGGTACCTGTTCTTTTAGCCCTTCTTCTATAGTACGTAAAGTGGCGGGCGTGCAACCATGAATCGGGGGTCCGAGCCCCATAATTTTACAGTATTGGGTACAACATGGAAAAGAAATAGTTTGAAGGGTCCAATCGATGACAGGGTTGTGGCGGTAAAGCCAATCATACCCGATAATCATACGATGTGTCCTGATTTTCGAAATGTAAGCGTCTATGGTTTCAAAGTGTCCGGCAATTTCCACAACCAAAGTAACCGCATGACGTATTTGTCCAATGGCTCCTTCAGAGCCATCTGCGTTATGTATTTTTATGGGATTTTCCAGAGTATAAAAAGGAATGCCGTAACGGCAAACATAGTCATGATCGATGAAAGTGTGGGAAGCTCCTGAGTCCAAGAGAGCTTTGAACCTGAAGGCTTCCCACTGGCCATTCCGCATACATCTTACGACTGTCTCAAGCAAGAACTCTCCGCCGAATGACAAAGTCGATGTACGGTGCATCGTGACCTTGAGGGGTTTATAAATAGAACTAATTTTTTGTTGTTTTGTAAGGGAATAAAGCACACTATTATTAGACTCCGGTGCCGCGCTCAATTGAGATGCCCTTACGGAGGAACAAGAAATACCACATAATACAGATGAAAAATCAGACAAAGGAAAATCGGAATCAGAACAAGAAGAAAAAGAAGAAGCAGAAGAAGAAAGTTCAGGCACATGAACACCCTCATCGTTCACGTGCTGTTGCCTTTTAAAGCCTCGGCCGCGTGGTGCTTGGCCTCAGCCTCAAACTTGTCTCGATAGAAAGCTTTGGCTTCCTCTGAGATGTACGATCTGTGATCGGCATTTGTTGCTACGGCTGCCGAGGCCGGTGGAGAGGGGAGGGGTCGTCCGGGATAATGTGTGGCCACCTGGGCCTGAGAATAAATGTCCTGTTGGGGAACAAAGACATACTGTCTGGAATCGTAATCCCAAACTACTTGTTGCCTCTGCTGAGGCGGGTGGGCCGGACGACAGTTCGGGTTGGAGGGGCAATCTGGCTTAATGTGGCCCGGTTTTCCACAGAGGAAACAAGTCCTTGTGTCCAGGCAGGAAGGTGCAGCAGCCTGCTGTACACCGATTTCCATAGGGGCCCCTCGGCCCGGTTGCGTTCCATACGGGGTGAATTGAGGACGGGGGGGAGGAGGATTGGACGGCGCTGGGTAACGACCTTGAGAGTGGGGGACGAAGCGGGAGTTGGCGGGAGGACCTCACTCGACTGCAATCTGCTCATACGCCCTGCTGATTGCTCGGTAGACGTTAGTGAGGTCATCGTAATTGAGGTCCCCGGTTGGCCAGTTAAGCCGGGCCCTTTTGTAAATGCGGTAGTCAACCGCCTTCTTGAGAAGAGTTACCGCATGGTAATCTTCTATGTCCACTTCTCTTTTCAAGACCTCAAACCGTTGGAGGAAGAGATCTATCGGGTGCCCGTTCTGCCTTAGGCCTTCTAGCTTCCGCAACAACTCGTGGGAGAGAATGTCAATGCGGAAGTATAGTTTTATTTCATCCTGGAGGACTCCCCAAGAGGGCCAGGCCGAATCTCCTCGTTTTCCCGTGATGGTCCCATGCTCATCCATGGTGTTCTCGTCCTCCCGGTTGAGATACCTCTCAAGGGTGATCTGGGCAAAGTCCTCAGCCTTCTTCTCAAACTGGGAAAGGACAGCGACAGCACAAAGCTTGTCGGACCTCCACTTTTGCGCATCAACCCATAGACGCAACTTTACCCACCACAGTCGCCAAGTCCCTCGATCACCGTCCCACTTTTCTGGATCGGCAATCTTCTTCGTAACATTGTTCTTTTCACTTTTGAGATTTAGGGCGGCGATGCGCCTTACAAGGTCGTCTAAGTCCACCTCCACCATATTTGATTACGGGATGGAGAACTGATTTGGGGCGGAGGTAGGGGCGGAAGTGATCGTAAAAGTAGTGACGGCCCTCGAAGTCGAAGATGGGAAGATGGTGAGCTACTCGTAGATGATCTAGGCGGCGTTGGTAAACTTTTCGGTTTCGGATGCGAGGGAGGGGGACAATGGCGCGGAGTAATTCGTTGAGGCGGGGATTTTTGTCCTGAATCCAGTCAACAGGAGCGTGATCGTTTGGGTCCAGTTTGGTCTTCTTTCGCCTCCTTACTGTGCAGACTAGGTCCACACTCTGGGGAGACTACGCGGGTGAAGTCAGAGATGTGATCGGGAAGTGATAGCTGGCGTCTTCTTCAGCAAGGTTACGTATTTCTACTACAAGAGATTTCTAAACGAGAACTAATGGCTCAGCCACCGGCAGCATGACGGCTGTGATCTGATGTCGCCCTATGCAAACGTGGCTCGACCCACGCACGCTATCACCTCACAAGAGGGACTTCGAAGATTACTACCTAACACGACAAAAGCTTGCCACTCAAGGCACACCCTAAAGGCACAGGCGTAAAGAAATAAAAAGTCGCAGAAAGCTCCAGCGGGCATCCCTTAGCTCTGGGATCCGAGCGTTGTGTATGATAGTCTAATCCAAGTGTTATGACCCTATCGCGAACGACAAGAATCCACAAGGCTCGAGCTATCTCGCAGGCTACACGTGTCCTGGCGATGAAAGAGCAGAGGCATGGGAGAAGAAGAAGAGGAAGAGGTAGTCGCTTCCGGTTGATGCAGGCCTACAATCAGGAACAAGTCCCGAAGGCAATGACCAGTAAAGCAAACAACAAGTGGATTAGACTGGGGATTCCAGTCGCAAGTGTCTACCTTATATATGTTACAGGCGCACGCATAGACCATGCTATGCGTGAGAGGAATTACCATAAACAGACTAAGTGGAGAAGCCAGGCATGGGAAAAGAAGCAACGGAGATTAAAGAGGCAGTGTGAGAAGAGCGGAAATTAAACGGGCGTGGGTACCATGAGGTATGACGTCATCGGTTCTGGGCCTAGTCATGTGCTGGTTCCCACGGTCACGTGCACTGATCACGTGACTGGAAAAGTGAAAAGTTGAAGTTCAAAAATGTTTTGAAAATGTTCATATTATAACACTCTGAGAGCGGAGCGAACGGGCCCAGGTGGTCTGCCCAGCTGCCCCTAGCAGCCAATCGCGCTTCGTTTCCCGAAACCCTCAGCCCAGATACATGCCCCCTGCTGGCCCACCGCCTCAACCTGCCGCTGCGAATACCCCACACCCTAATGCTCCCAGTGTATTCCCAGGATGTGGAGCTCCTATGGAGCTCGATAAGGCACGTGCCGCAGGAGTTTGCTGGAGGTGCGGAAAGCCGTGGCCTTGTGCGGAACACCCCCCTCGTCCTCACAGTCCAAGAGCAGCGCGCGCTATCCAATGGGGTGGCCAGACCATCTCCCCCGAACAATTTTCACAATTACGTGTTCTGATGAATCAAGCAGAGACCCTGGAGCAGGTTCAGGAGGAACCACCAAAGGAGGTCAAGGAGAAGTTGGACTCAGACTCGGATTCGCGTTTTCAAATTGTACAGTAGATGCCAGCCATTCTCCTGTACTAGTACCTAAGTCATTGCTGTCTGCAAATCGATACACCATTTTGTCACGCAATGATGAGGCTGAAAACTGTAAGACACGAACAAATCCTCTGACTCCAACATTAGATGTCGTCAGGACAAAAAAGGAAATACTGCTCCCTGTGCAAGGATCTCCGGGTGCAGCCTGTTATGACTCTATCGCAAACAACAAAAAACACCACAAGGCTCAACTACTCACAGGCTACACGGGTCCTGGCGAATAAAGAAAAGAGGATGAGGGAGAAGTCCGGATCCGGTTGATGCAGGTCTACAAGGAAGGAACAAGTCCTCCAGGCAATGACCAGTAAAGCAAACAATGAAGTGGATTAGACTGGGGATTCCAGTCGCAGAGTACTAGCTTATATATGTTACGGGCATGCGCACAGACCATGCTATGCGTGAGAGGAACTACCATAAATAGACTAATGTGAGAAGCAAGGTACGAGAAAAGAAGAAGTGGAGATTAAAGGGGCTGTGTAAGAAGAGCGGAAATTAAAAGGGCACAGGTACCATGAGGTACGATGTCATAGGTTCTAGACCTAGTCATGTGCTGGTTCCCACGGTCACGTGCACAGATCACGTGACTTAGAAAAGAGAAAAGTTGAAGTCCGAAAATGTTTGAAAATGTTCATATTATAACACTACCCCCTTTTTAGGACTCGAATTCCAGGCGAGTCGTGGAAGGAATGATTTCAGTGAAGTTCTCGAAAGGAGAAAAGAGAGAAGTGAATGAAGAAACTGTAAGTCCACGGAGTTTGCGGGGAGTGGATGGATTTTTCTTGTGGAAGTCGGCAACTGCCAGAGGGGCAGTGTTAATGATATCAGCCAATTCCCATGTGTGATTGGTTTCATCGTATCCTCTCCAATGCACCAGGTACTCCAGTTTCCGATTCTTGAGACGTGAAGCTGCAATAAAATCAACCTCAAATTGTTCTTCCCCTTCTTGATCTACCTCAATAGCATCAGGACGGACTTTGGGCTGTCCTGGTAACGTTTTCCGGTAAGGTTTGATACGAGAGATATTAACCGTGGGATGAATTCGCACGGTGCGGGGAAGTTTTAATGTAACAGCGTTGGGGAGGACCGCGGAGATAGCGTAAGGTCCAATCCATTTTTGGGTTAATTTCTTCACCGTATATGGGAGGTTTAATTTATCTGTAGAAAGCCAGACTTGCTGACTGACGGAATACTCCGGGGCTTCCGAACATCTCTTCTCCGAAGCGGCAACCATTCTATCACGTGACTCTTCTAAAGCCGCTTCTATCTCCTTGTGAGAATGACCTATTTCTCCCGCAAAGCCAGCCAATTTCCCTTCAAAGCCCATGCAGGGGGCGTAATTACGAGTAACATTGAAAGGGATATCACTGGTGGCAGTGGTAACGGTATTGTTGTGGGAGAATTGGGCCATTTTTAACCAATCTGCCCAGTCATGCTGCTTTTTTCCTATGTAAGCACGAAGATACTGCTCTAGATCTTGATTGACACGCTCTGTTTGTCCATCAGTTTGGGAATGATATGCAGTAGAGATTTTCTGATGGATTCCAAGGAGTTTGCAAAGCTCCTGGGTAAATGCAGACACAAACTGGGGTCCACAATCTGAAACAAGTGAAGAAGGGAGTCCGTGTATACACCAAACATGGTCCCTGAAAAGTTCAGCTAGATCCACAGAAGAGCAAGTATCCGTAGTGGTAATAAAGACCACTTCTTTGGAGAAGCAATCAACGACAATGCAAATAGCCGTAAAGGAACGTGATTCGGGTAAACCCGTAATGAAATCTACAGAGAGATCTTCCCATGGATGCTTTGCAGTGGGAAGGGGCATAATTTTTCCTGCCGGTGCCTTTTGCTTACCCTTCATGAGGGCGCACACTTGGCAGCTATCTACGTATAATTTAATGTCTTTGGTGACACCAGGCCACAAAAAATAGTGAGTGAGAGTATGAATGGTCTTGGCATGACCACCGTGACCAGCGACAGGAGAATCATGACATAAAGTAAGTAAACGAGTGCAAAGAGAAGGAGGAACGAAAACTTTGTTTTTGTTATTTTTGAAAATGTTCATAGAAGCATCAAAAAGGAAGTTGTTCACCGCGTCCACCCCCATGGAGGCAGACTCAGATTCCAACTCTGAATAAAAGTCCAAAGATAGAGCGACAGAATTAATAAAAACAGAAGGAGGCAAGACCGTGATATTGGCGTTATGGTCCTGCACAGCCTCCCCATGGTCCGGGCAATGAGAGAGCGCATCAGCCCAACCATTAGAAGCACCAGGCTTGTAAATGAAAGCATAATTAAACTCCTGCAAAACCACATGCCATCGGGCTTGCCGACCGCTAAGTGTTTGCGGTTTCTTCCAATACTCTAGGTTCTTGTGGTCGGTCCAGATCTTGAACCGTTCGCGACCAATAAGGTAGTGGCGCCATTCTTCCAGTGCCCGAATCACCGCTAAAAGTTCTTTATCATAAATAGGGTAATTGCGCTCAGCACTATCAAAAAAGTGAGAGATGAAGGCAATAGGCCTCCAGTTACCGCCATCGCATAACGTTGAGAGCACAGCTCCCATGGCAATATCCGAGGTGTCCGTTTCTACCTGGAACTCCTGATCACAATTAGGATAAGCGAGGAGAGGTGCCGTGGTGAACTTCTTTTTGAGGGTTTCGAATGCCGCTTGTTGGTCAGGACCCCATGTGAACAGAACGTCTTTTTTGGTAAGATCGTTCAAGGGGCATGTGACTTCGGCAAAACCCAAAATGAAACGCCTATAATAATTACAGAGACTGAGGAATCCTTGGAGTTGCTTGAGCCACATAGGAATCGGCCAATCCATAACCCCAGAAACTTTCTTTTCTTGCATTTCCACCCCCTTTTTAGATATGACCATACCCAAAAAGTCCACTTGATCCTTTGAGAAGAAGCATTTGGAAGGTTTTACGTAGAGATCGTTATCACATAAGTGACACAGAACCTCCTTTACTACCTCCTCATGCTCCTCCTTCATCTTCTTCGACGTAAATATCATACAATCGTCGATATAAATAATTACTACAGCATACATATCATTGAAAATATCGTTCATCATCTGTTGAAACGTGGGGGGTGAGTTGGTCATCCCGAAATACATTACTGTGGGTTCATAGGTGCCAATGGGTGTAACGAACACGCCCTTCCATTTGTCTCCTTCTTTGATCCGCACGTTGTTGTAACCCCATCGAAGATCTAGGGCTGTGAACATGTCGGCATTTTTTAGCTGGTCAATTAGTTGCGGTATGAGAGGAAGAGGATAGGAATTCTTTATGGTACCCTCATTTAAATATCTATAGTCCATTACCATATGCTTTTTGCCATCCTTTTTTGGAATAAAGAAGACTGGGGAAGTTTGTGGAGACTTTGAGGGTTTAATATACCCTTTCTTGAGTTCTTTGTCGATGAACGTGCGAACCTTGTCCATTTCAATATTGGATAGGGGAATTACTCGACCCTTCTTCGGAACGAAGTCCGGCTTGAGATCTATGGCATGATCCCAAGGCTTCCGAATAGGCATACGTTCGGATTCTTTTTCCGAAAATACATCCAAGAACTCGTGATAGGTCTCCGGTACCTGTTCTTTTGGCCCTTCTTCTATAGTATGTAAGACAGTGGGTGAGCAACCGTGAATCAGGGGTCCAAGCCCCATAATTTTACAGTACTGAGTACAACGCGGGAAATAAATAGTTTGGAGGGTCCAATCGATGATAGGGTTGTGTGAAACGACAAGCGATAACCAGTTTATTTTCCTCTCACCTTTTCATCAATTTTCGTTATCTTATCTTATCTCTCTATCTAATCTTATCACGATCCTTCCAGAACATTCGATCGATGACGCCACCATGACATCAGTATGACATCATCTTACTTAATCCTCCAGAACATTCTAATTCCTAGGCTTGCCCTAAAGCAAGCCAGTAGTATAAGTAGTCATTCAAACTCTCATGTATTCCCTAGTTTCAGAATTCCATTTCTTTGGGCTTGATATCACACTTAGTGACCAAGTTCTTTTTGTGGTCTTTTCATAATTCTGAAACTCTTTCTTCGTCGCCGACCTCTTTGGTCCCTGACGCCTCTTCGTCGTTACACTTATAGTCTTCGCCTTCTGACGCGCACTTTGCTGCGTTGTTGTTTACTTCGCCCCTCCTCTTCATCCTCCGTTAAGCGTTTCTACTCGCAGCGCGCGTAATTCGAGCCTTCGGGTCGTTGCCACGAGAGTGCTTGGTCGACAAGCTCTAGGATACCATCAGGATCTGCTGTGTGCACCCGCAGGTTGAGTTCTTAGATCATTGGTTTCACCTCTACCTCATTCCCACTTCCCCCACATTCCATGCCTCGGGTTCTTCGTCTAAGCACAACGAGAGCCGCGACCTCAGGCTTAAGAGGAACAAGTTATAGGCACTTGATGCCTACGAGTAGAGCACTCGCCCCGCGCTCGTCTATACGGTTGTCTGCTGTCTAAATACGGATAAAGTTGCTACCGGGCATAGAGCACTAGCCCCTGTTGTCGGTTGAGTGCCTAACCGTCCGTACGCTGGTCCTACGCTAGTGGACCCAGGTTCACATGATCACCTGTGATGTCATGTCTGACAAGGGCAGTATTCCCTTGTGCTGTAGTAAAGCACTTCTGGTTCCCCCCCCCTCGTTTGCCGCTGGAGAACTCCCCGAGCACCATTATTTCGCCTTCGGTCCTGAGTGTAGGCGAAGCTAGACCAGTAGCCTGCACGCTCGGACTTTGCGTTCCCCAATCTCGTGCCCCTGATCATGAGCTTGTTGCGTTTGCCGCTGCCTTTTGCCTCTTCATCCCCGGTTACCCTTGTCGTACCGGTCACGTCACTCGCGCCCCCCCAGGCAACCAATCCTCGACATTACGGCGGCAGTCTTCCCTGCCATCGTTGCCTCACTCCTCTCCACCTCCGCCATACTCTCGTTAGGGCTCATCTACGTAACACGTAGGAGATCCCAACCGTCCACCCAAGACAATGAGAGCTTCCAGTCCCCGGGTCCCCTCTGAGGACCCCAACGACCACCTGCCGTCCAATCTTATCCAAGATCGGAACACCCGCCTCAACGATCTTGTTCTCGCCCCCCTCCCCCATACTTACGCTCGCAAGGTTTATCAGCGCCGCTTAGATCGGCTACGACAAGAGCGTCACCTCCCCATCTTCGATTTCGAAGGCCGCCACTATTTCTACAACCACTTCCGTCCCTACTTCTGCCCCAACTCCGTCCTCCTGTTATAATATGAATATTTTCAAAACTTTTTCAGACTTCATCTTTTCATTCTTCCAGTCACGTGATCAGTGCACGTGACCGTGGAAATCAGCACATGACTAGGTCTAGAACCTATGATGTCATACCTCATGGTACCCACGCCCTTTTAATTTCTGCTCTTCTCACACTGCCTCTTTAATCTCCGTCTCTTCTTTTCCCGTGCCTGGTTTCTACACTTAGTCTATTTATGGTAGTTCCTCTCACGCATAGCATGGTCTGTGCGCGTGCCTGTAACATATATAAGGTAGACACTTGCGACTGGAATCCCCAGTCTAATCCACTTGTTTGTTGCTTCACTGGTCATTGCCTTGGGGACTTGTTCCTCATTGTAGGCCTGCATCGAACGGAAAGGACTTTCACCTTCCTCTCTTCTCTTTTATCGCCAGGACACGTGTAGCCTGCGAGATAGTCCCGAGCCTTGTGGTGTTGTCGTTCGCGATATCATTACACCTCCGCCGCCCCCAGTGCTATGTCGGGTAGTACCCCCCATCCATACCTGCGCTCATCGCGCCCTTCGTCTCGGATTGAGGTCCAGTCACCTCAACCCCAATCTGCTCTCTCCTCGATGCATACCCTCTCAGTGGCGCTGGAGGATGTGTCGATGGAGCCGTTGCACCATGCCCGCACCCCCCTCGCGTGCCCACTGCCCGCGCCTAGAGTGCCAGCAGTAGGAGCAACGAGGACAGGTGCGCGGACCCCGCCCATACGCTCCGATGTCACATGGGCCGTCTGGAGGGATCAGTTTATGAGGGACCACCCGGGCATCACCCTCCCCCATAACGCCCCCACTGACTACTACATGCCGCCCGCTCCTCCACGTCACTCCCCGCCTAGGGGCCCACTACCGGCACCCCCTAGGGCAAGACCACAGCCACCGCCAAGTCTGCCCGGCTCTAGTCACAACCCAGGCTCCCGCAGTCCCAGCCCCTTCTGGCAGGCCACTGCACCCCCGCGACGACCCGATCCCAAGATCGGAAAGTCAATCTACGCCAAGCCGGTGGCTTACGACGGCAACAAGGAGAAGTTTGTCTCCTGGTGGAGGACCATGTCGGTCTACTTGCACGGCTTCGAGGTGGAGCTGTCCGACTGCCAGAAGATTCTCATCACGCTGTTGTATATGACGGGTGACAATGCAGCCGGCCGATACGTGGACCTTATGGTCACGAGTGTCATATCCCGTAAATCTCCACGAGTCCACCTCTGACACCTCTGACACCTCCGGTGCTGTACGCACCAACTCCGGACCTATATCATCTATATCGCAACTCTAGTTCCCTGGAGTTGCCCCTCCGTTTCATCTATCCTGTAAAGTACATTTCCAATACCTTCATTATACTCTATTCACCCTATGCCCTGACTTCCCCATTATCCCTGACTCCGTTGTAGTTACCTGCTGACCCTTCAGTTAGTTTCCTCCGTCTTGTTACTCACCCTAGAAAATACTTGTCCCCTCGAAAATACTTGTACCCCTGGACTTTAGTACTCCGTCTTCCATTTTACCTCCGTATATAAGCCTTCGTATCTAGTACTGTAGTTCAGCTAGATAATCGACTTAGACACCGGCTATTCCCCTTCTAAATCATCTCCACCCCTCATAACCCTTAAAGTCAATTGTATTGTTTACCTCCAAACCTCCGTTCCGAAATCCAAGGACCCGATCAACAGCAAGGGCGCACCACATACGGTGAAGCCAACGTCCTTATTCCTGCAAACTCCGGAGTTCCGGAGTTACGCCCGGAGATCGTCGGCACGGTCTTAACAATGAGGAGGAATGACGAAACTATGAGGTTCGATTACTTCATAGATGACCTCAAACGCGCCTTCCAGCCAGCAGGCTTACGACGATGAGCACAGACTAAGTTGTTCGTGCTTAAACAGGGCAACAATACCGTGGAGGACTACTTCACGAAGATGCACCAGCTCGCAATGGAGGCAGAATATGACGAGAAGCACAACACCTGAACCCTCATTGACCTCATCCGCCGCAATGCTCGCCAAACGCTGGTGAACCACACGGAAGACAACGACCATGCCCTGGTCGAGAGCGTTCACATCTGGCAGTGGGAGCGAGCACTGCAAAAGACTGAGGAGATCCTCCACGAGAGGGCAGAGCGAGCGCAGGCTGTTCACCCGGCGGCCCCCAACCCTTTGTGATGGGTCCCGAGAAATCCTCAGTCCCGTCCCAATTTCGCCCGGCCGGCCGGCCCCCCGCCTCAACCTGCCACCATGAATATCCCTCACCCCAATGCCCCTGGCGTCTTCCCAGGCCATGGAGCTCCTATGGAGCTCGATAAGGCACGTGCCACAGGAGTTTGCCGAAGGTGTGGGAAACCGTGGCCTTGTGCAGAGCACCCCCCTCGTCCTCGTGGTCCTAGAGCGGCGCACGCCATCCAATGGGGTGGTCAGACAATTTCCCCCGAACAATTTTCCCAGTTACATATTCTGATGAGTCAGGCAGAGTCTCCAGAGCAGGTTCAGGAGGAACCAAAGGAGAACAGAGATCAATCGGATTTAGACTCGGAGTCGCGTTTTCAAGTTGTACAGTAGATGCCAGCCGTTCTATTGTACCTGTACCTAAGTCATTGCCGTCTGCAAATTGATATCAAATTTTGTCGCGCAATGATGAGGCTGAAAACCATAAGACGCGAGTGAACCTCCCGACTCCGACACTAGACGTCGTCAGAACCAAAAAGGAAATACCGCTCCCCATGCGAGGATCTCTGGGTGCGGCCGGATATGATCTGTATGACGCAGAGGACACAGTAGTTCCCGCTCATGGACATGCCCTCATCTCAACCGGGCTATCTATGAAAATCCCACCAGGCCATTATGGCTGAATCGCCCCGAGGAGCGGGTTAGCAGTGAAAAAGAAGCTAACCACAGGCGCCGGTGTGATCGACAGCGACTATCGAGGAGAAGTCAAAATCCTCCTGTTCAATCTGTCAGGAGAAGAGTTTGTGGCGAAAGCTGGCGAGTGAGTAGCACAACTAATCCTCGAAAGGATCTCGATGCCGCCAGTGAGAGAAGTGAAGTCCCTCGATGAGACTAAGTGAGCGGACAAAGGATTCGGAAGCACCGGGACTTCTTCGATAGGCGGTCCAAAGGAGATTCGATCTTCTCCCACCAAGAACCGAAGAAGCCGGAGTTCCAACCACTACTGGATGAACACGGTTGACCCCTGGACCATCTGATGGATGAAGGCTCAGGCAGAAAACCCGGATACCGCGAGGAATCTTGAACACCTGAGGTCCTTCGTTCACAAGTCCAGGAAAGCCGAAGTCACCCCTGATCTACTCACGGATCTAAAACAGATGAGTGACTCCGATGCATACTGGATCTTGAGGGATCTGCAAAGACCCCCAAGTATAAGAAGGCATCGGTCAGGAAGGAGAGAAACTCCCTCGAGGTACCCGCAACGTTACAGATGTCCGACGGCACCAGTGCGGAAGTCAAAGCACTAATAGACTCCGGCTGTACTGGATCCTCAATCCATGAGAAGTTTGTGGCTGAGAAGGGGGTAGTAACTCATACCCTCCCCCACCCAATGTCAGTCTACAACGCTGATGGATTGCTGAATACCTCGGGTAAAATTGAGAAGTTCGTCATTGTCGAGATGCAGATCAAGGACCACAAGGAGCAAATCGCCCTTGCTGTCACCAACCTTGGTCCCAACACCATCTTCCTGGGCTACGATTGGTTAAAGGCCCACAACCCTAGCATCAATTGGAAAACCGGACGGATGTCCTTCTGATGCGAAGAAGATCACATGCCACAGCTGGAGAGCTGTGACAACGACGATGATGAAGATGACGACTTCGTTCCACATAATGGAGATCGCCTGTTCAAACTCGATATGGAGAGCTACCTCCGAAACACTGCGATGGACATTGCTGCAAGGGACTTCGCCACCAAAAAGAAGAAGACCTTCGAGGAAGCCGCCCCGCAGTACGTCCATGACTACGCTGACGTGTTTGCGAAGGAAAGCTTCGACGAGCTGCCTCCGAGGCGCCCCTGGGATCACGCCATCGAACTCCTTCCAGGAGATCACACGGTGGACTGCAAGGTCTACCCCCTGAACCCGGGTGAGCAGGAGGAACTAGACAAATTCCTCGAAGAGAATCTGAAGTCCGGACACATCTGCCCGTCAAAATCCCCGTTCGCCTCCGCGTTCTTCTTCATCAAGAAGAAGGACGGCCACCTCTGCCCCGTGCAAGATTACCGGAAGCTCAATGAAGTTACCCGACGCAACTGGTACCCATTACCCCTAATCGCCGAATTGGTAGACAAACTTAAGTCCGCCAAATACTACACCAAATTCAATGTGTGATGGGGGTATAACAACATGTGGATGGCCGAAGGAGACGAGTGGAAAGCTGCCTTCCGAACGAACCGAGGCCTCTTCGAGCCCCTCGTGATGTTCTTTGGACTGTGCAATTCTCCAGCTACCTTTCAAACGATGATGAATTCCCTCTTCTGGGACCTAATCAACCGTGGGATCATGGTCGTCTACATCGATGACATCATGATCTTCACCAGGACCCTAGAGGAACATCACAAGGTAGTACGTGAGGTGCTACAAATCCTAAGGGACAGCCACCTATACTTACGCCACGACAAGTGTGACTTCGAGGTCCAGGAGACCAAGTTCCTCGGGTTGGTAGTATCTCAAAATGAGGTCAAGATGGACGAGAAGAAGGTTGCGGCGATCAAAGATTTGTTATGACCCTATCGCAAACGACAAGAATCCACAAGGCTCGAGCTATCTCGCAGGCTACACGTGTCCTGGCGATAAAAGAAAAGAGATACGGGAGATGAAGAGGAGAGAGAGATAGTCGTCTCCGTTCGATGCAGGCCTACAATGCAGGAACAAGTCCGCAAGGCAATGACCAGTAAAGCAACAAACAAGTGGATTAGACTGGGGATTCCAGTCGCAAGTGTCTACCTTATATATGATACAGGCGCGTGCACAGACCATGCTATGCGTGGGAGAAACTACCATAAATAGACTAATGGAAGAAGCTAGGCACGTGGAAAGAAGTGACGGAGATTAAAGAGGCAGTATGAGAAGAGCGGAAATTAAAAGAGCGTGGATACCATGAGGTATGACATCATTGGTTCTAGACCTAGTCATGTGCTGGTTTCCATGGTCACGTGCACTGATCACGTGACTGGAAAAGTGAAAAGTTGAAGTCCGAAAAAGTTTTGAAAATGTTCATATTATAACAAGATTGGCCAGTTCCAACTTCGAAGAAAACCCTGAGAGGATTCTTGGGGTTCCTTAACTTCTACCGACGATTCGTAAAGAATTTTGCCCAAATTGCACGCCCTCTGAGCACGCTCACGTCGGTAAAGAAGGACTTCGATTGGTCGCCAGCTTGCCAGCAAGCCTTCGAACAACTCAAGGAGACAGTATCCACAGCCCCCGCTTTGGCCATGCCCACCGACGACGACCCCTTCCGCATCGAGACAGACGGATCAGGAATCGGAGTCGGAGCGGTGTTATCGCAACACCAAAATGACGTATGGCACCCAGTTGCCTTCATCTCCAGATCGCTCAACGATGCAGAGTGAAACTACCACGCTGCGGACTTAGAAATGCTCACGGTCATCTTCGCGCTCAAAGAATGGTGACAATACCTCCTTGAAGCCGTCCATCCCGTTGAGGTGTTAACGGACCACAAGAACCTCGAGTTCTTCCGTAAACCTCAAGATCTCTCCCGCCGTCAAGCCAGATGGCAACAGATCGTCCAGGAATACAAGCTATCCTTTAGCTATAGACCTGGCAAAACCAATCCTGCCGACCCTCTGTCCAGGAGGCCAGATTATGAGAAGGGGGTAAACACCGACAATCACCAACAGATTCTTTTGCCCAACTCCCTTTTCGTAAAAGCTGTAGCCTCTTCTAGCATCCTCAATCACATCAAGAAGCTCCAATACAAGTTAGAACGCTTCGCAAAAGAAGGACTGAAGAAGCCAGAATCCTCCTGGACCAAGAAAGACGATCTCGTGAGGTGGAAGGACCTCATCTACATCCTGAATGACGCCAAGCTCCACGAGGAAATCATCCGGGCCAATCACGACCACCCAATTTCGGGTCACCCTGGCGTGCGAAGAACTCGCGACCTTATCATGAGCGAATACTACTGGCCCTCCTTGCGCAGAGATGTAGAAGAAAAAGTAAAACCCAAGACCACACCCACCCAAACCCCTCTCCATCCGAACAAGATCCCATCAGCACCCTGGGAAATTATCTTGGTAGATCTGATCGGACCCTTGCCACAATCACAGGGCAAGAATGCCATCCTCGTGGTTGTTGACAGATTCTCCAAGATGATTCACCTCATCCCCACCACCGACACAGTCACCTTTCAAGGAGTCGCCATGCTGTTTAGAGACCACGTGTTCAAACTGCATGGAGCGCCCAGGAAGGTGATCTCAGATCGGGGCACCCAATTCATCACATCGTTTATGCGGGATTTATACACCCTGTTAAGGATCGAGGCCAACCCATCCACCGCCTACCACCCACAGACGGACGGCCAGACGGAACGGATCAATCAAGAAGTCGAAAAATACCTCCGAATCTACGTAAACCACCGCCAGACCGACTGGGCCGATTGGCTCCCCATAGCCGAGTTTGCCCACAACTCACAAACTTCCAGCGCCACAGGAACTTCCCCGTTCATACTCAACTTCGGACAACAACTGGTGATACCCGCACGGAAGACCGAGGTCCGAAATGAGTCGGCAATAGAGTTCGTAGAGCGGATGAAGTTGAGCTTCGAGATCACACAAAAGGCACTGGAGAAGGTGGCAGAGTCGATGAAGACGAGCCACGACAAGGGAGCCCGCAAGATTGTAGAGTACTCCATGGGTCAACAAGTCCTCCTCGAGGCAAAAAACATCAAAACCGATAGACCCACAAAAAAGTTCGACGATAAGCAATACGGCCCCTTTAAGATCAAAGCAAAGGTCGGGGTCACGGCATACGAGCTGGAGTTGCCAAAAACCTGGAAGGGAATCCACCCGGTGTTCAACGAATCACTTCTCACCCCCTACGTCACTGGATCCTACCCGTCCCAAGCCAAACCGAAACCCCCATCTCCGGTCATTGTCCAACAGGAGGAAGAGTACGAAGTAGAGCAGATCGTAGACTCCCGACGGAAGCGGAACAAAACCGAATACTTGGTGCACTGGAAGGGATACCCCCGAGAGGAACACACATGGGAACCCAAGACCAATCTAACCCATGCCACCAAGGAAGTCGAGACCTTCCATCGGAAACACCCAGAAGTAGTTCATGCCGTTGTAGCTGCGGCTTCGTGCGCTCCAGCTGAACCATGCGACTGCTCCTCCTGCATCAGAGGTACCCCACTCTTCTCCGACCCTGGCTTCAGATCCCTCGCCACCTCACTCAACCGCCTCCCCGATTTGCTCTTTGAGATCCCCACGCCCGGCTCCAGTCCAATCGTCAACGGTATTCTGGTCAACCGGGAGTTCGACCCCTGAGAAGGGGGTTATGAAATGACAAGCGATAACCAGTTTATTTTTCTCTCACCTTTTCATCAATTTTCATTATCTTATCTTATCTCTCTATCTAATCTTATCACGATCCTTCCAGAACATTCGATCGATGACACCACCATGACATCAGTATGACATCATCTTACTTAATCCTCCAGAACATTCTAATTCCCAGGCTTGCCCTAAAGCAAGCCAGTAGTATAAGTAGTCATTCAAACTCTCATATATTCCCTAGTTTCGGAATTCCATTTCTTTGGGCTTGATATCACACTTAGTGACCAAGTTCTTTTTGTGGTCTTTTCATTGTGGCAATATAGCCAGTCATACCCAATAATCATACGATGGGTTCCAATTTTGGAAATATAAGCGTCTATGGTTTCGTAATGTCCAGCAACTTCCATGATCAAAGTGACCGCATGCCTAATTTGTCCAATGGCTCCTTCAGAGCCATCTGCGTTATGTATTTTTATAGGATTTTCGAGAGTATAGAAGGGAATGCCGTGACAGCAAACATAGTCATGATTGATGAAAGTGTGAGAAGCTCCTAAGTCCAAGAGAGCTTTGAACTGGTATGCTTCCCACTGGCCATTCCGCATACAATATATGATGGTCTCAAGCGAGAACTCTCCGCTGAATGACAACGTCGTTGTACAGTGCATCATGACCTTGAGGGGTTTATAAATAGAAGAGATTTTTTGTTGTTTTGTAAGAGAATTAAGCACACTATATTTTGGTTCCGGTGCTACACTCAATTGAGACGCTCTTACGGAATTACAAGAAATATTACGAAGTACAGATGACAAATCGGAAATTGGGAAATCAGAATCAAAACAAGAAGAAAGAGAAGAAAATTGTTCAGGCACATGAACACCCTCATCGTTCACGTGCTGTTGCCTTTTAAAGCCTCTGCCGCGTGATGCTTGGCTTCGGCCTCAAACTTATCCCTGTAAAATGCCTCGGCTTCTTCTGAGACATATGATCTGTGATCGGCATTTGTAACTATGGCTGCCGAGGCCGGTGGAGTTGGAAGGGGTCGTCCCAGATAATGCGAGGCTACCTGAGCCTGGGAATATATGTCCTGTTGGGGTACAAAGATGTACTGTCCGGAATCGTAATCCTAGATGAATTGTTGCCTCTGCTGAGGCGTGCGGGCTGGACGACGATTGGGGTTTGAGGGGCAATCGGGTTTAATGTGCCCTTGTTTGCCACAGAGGAAGCAAGTCCTCATGTCAGGGTGAGAAGGTGTGGCAGCCTGCTGAACACCAATCTCCATTGGGGCCCCTCGGCCCGGTTGAGTTCTATACTGGGTAAATTGAGGACGGGAGGGAGGAGGGTTGGAAGGTGCAGGGTAACAGGATTGGGAATGTGGGACAAAGCGGGAATTAGCGGGAGGACCTCACTCGATCGCAATTTGCTCGTAAGCTCTGCCGATTGCTCGGTAAACATTTACGAGATCATCGTAATCGAGATCTCTGGTGGGACAGTTAAGTCGGGCCCTTTCATATACCTGGTAATCGACGGCCTTTTTGAGAAGGGTGACCACGTGGTAGTCTTCTATATCTGCTTCTCTTTTTAGAACCTCGAACCTTTGTAGGAAGAGGTCGATAGGGTGGCCATTCTGCCTTAAACCTTCCAATTTTCACAGGGACTTGTGGGAGAGAATATTGATGCGGAAGTAGAGTTTAATCTCATCTTGGAGAACTCCCCACGAGGGCCAAGCCGAATCTCCTCATTTTCCGGTAATGGTTCCATGCTCATCTACCGTATTCTCGTCTTCCTGATTGAGATACCTTTCAAGGGTGATCTGGGCAAAGCCCTCAGCCTTTTTCTCAAAATGGGAGAGAACCGCAACAGCACGGAGCTTGTCGGATCTCCACTTCTGCGTGTCTACCCACAAACGTAATTTTACCCACCACAATTGCCACATTCCTCTATCACTGTCCCACTTCTCGGGGTCGGCAATCTTTTTGGTAACATTGTTTTTCTCAGACTCGAGGTTTAACGTGGTGATGCATCTTACGAGATCGTCGAGATCCACTTCCGCCATATTTGACTACGGAGTGGAGGATGGCTTTAGGGCAAAGGTAGGGGCGAAGGAAGTCGTAAAAGTAGTGGTGATTCTCAAAGTCGAAAAGAGGGAGGTGATGTGCTTGTCGCTGATGATCTAGTCTGCGATGGTAAACTTTGCGAGTGTGGGTACGAGGGAGGGAAGCAAGGACGAGGTTATCAAGGTGGATGTTTCGGTCTTGAATGAAATTGACCGGTAGGTGGTCGTTGGGATCCAGGGCATCTTCTTTCACCTCCTTACTGTGTGGACTGTTTCAACCACGCTCTGGGGAAACTACACGGATGAGGTTGGAGATGGTAAGGAAGTGATCGGAGATAATAACGCCTTCTTCTTCGGCAATTCCAAGGGTGACCACAGAGACCCTTGTTACATATACTGACTACTGTTATGGTACTGACTCAGCCACCGGCAGCACAACGGCTGTGATCCGATGTCATCCTATGCAAACGTGGCTCGACCCACGTGCACTATCACCTCAAGGAGGGACTTCAAAATTTCTACTAACACGACAAAAGCTTGCCACTCAAGGCACACCCTAAAGGCACAGGCGTAGAGAAAGGAAAAGTCATGGAAAGCTCCGGTGGGCAGTGCAAAGTTCCTAATTAATTTTGTAGGAATCTTGTGACAGGTATGCGCAAATCCTGATGTCCCTTTAGCTCTAGGGTCCGAGCGTTGTGTATGACAGTCTAATCCAAGTGTTATGACTCTATCACGAATGACAAAGAACACCACAAGGCTCGACTACTCGCAGGCTACGCGGGTCCTGGCGAATAAAGAAAAGAGGATGAGGGAGAAGTCCAGATCCGGTTGATGCAGGCCTACAAGGAAGGAACAAGTCCTCCAGGCAATGACCAGTAAAGCAAACAATGAAGTGGATTAGACTGGGGATTCCAGTCGCAGAGTACTAGCTTATATATGTTACAGGCGTGCGCACAGACCATGCTATGCATGAGAGGAACTACCATAAATAGACTAATGTGAGAAGCAAGGTACGAGAAAAGAAGAAGCGGAGATTAAAGGGGCTGTGTAAGAAGAGCGGAAATTAAAAGGGTGCAGGTACCATGAGGTACGACGTCATAGGTTCTAGACCTAGTCATGTGCTGGTTCCCACGGTCACGTGCACAGATCACGTGACTTGGAAAAGAGAAAGTTGAAGTCCGAAAATGTTTGAAAATGTTCATATTATAACACAGCCGGATACAGTGGCTCAAAAAACTGTCCGCATGTTTGGTAATTTTTCACTAAATGTGTTGTTCCCCAATAA
>QFEM01003622.1:634-21195 GCA_003316205.1 Boletus bicolor
TGTGGGGCAGAGAATCACCCCCTTAGTAAGCCCATGGTCTACCATGACCAGGAGGGAATCCATGCCGGTGGGCATGACCGGCAGGTTGGTGATCAGATTGCAGGAGATCTGCTGGAATGGGCGAGACGCGGAGGATTTAATGGGAACGAGGGGCGGGGCAGAGGGGTGAGTGTTGGACTTCGATTGTTGGCACGTGGCACAACCTTTGACATAGTGGCAGACATAGGAGGCGAGACCGGGCCACCAAAACTTGGCGGCGATGAGCTGGTGGGTTTTCAGGAAGCCGGGGTGTTCAGCGGTCTCATGGTCGTGACAACGCTGTAGAATAGAGCGATGAAGGGCATCGTCGGCGGGAACGTAGACACGTCCTTGATAGGTAAGGACGCCGGCTTCCATCTGCCAGTTGGCAAGGTGAGATCAGAAGGCAGGGGGAATCTCTTTGTTCATAGATTGAAGAGCCTGCAGGACGAGGGAGTCAGACTGGGAGGAGTTTTTGATCTGACTATGAAGGGCAGAGTCAATGGCTTGAACAAAGATAGACCTGGGAAGGAGGGTTACTCCCTTGTTGTCAAGGTTGGATTTTGGGAGAAGATCTGGATGGCGAGATAGGGCGTCAGGGCCTGCAAGGAGAGATCCAGGGATGTGGATCATTTTGAGGTCAAAGTCCATCAAGTTGATAAGCCAACAGGCTTGGCGGCGGTTCAGGGTCTGGGGTTGCCGGAAATAGGTGAGGTTTTTGTGGTCCGTGAAGACTTGAACGGGAAAGGCAGAACCGGACAAGTAGTGTTGCCAAGCTTTAAGCCCACGGATGACCGCGAGGAGTTCATGATCATAGATGTCGTAGTTCTGTTCTGCCAGGAAGAATGAGGAGGAGATATAGGAGCAAGGATGCCAATCTCCGTTGGCATCGGTCTGTAAAAGAATACCTCCGGAGGCATGTTTGGAGGTGTCGGTGGCGATGGCAAAGGGGGCCAAGAGGTTCGGCATCTGTAGGACGGGCTTCTTTAGGAAGAGCCTTTTCAAGACAGAGAATGCTGATTGGCATGCGGAGGACCAAGACCAGGAGGTGGCCTTTTTGGTGAGATCAATGAGGGGACGGGTGACATTTGAATAATCGGGGATGAAACGCCAGTAGAAGTTGGTGAATCCAAGGAAGGAGTGGACATCCTTTACAGATGCAGGGGTAGGCCATGAGGCAATCCCATCAGGTTTGATGGGGTCCATAGTGAGCTGACCAGGTTTAATGATCATTCTGAGATACTCAACCTCGTTGGTGGCGAACTTGCACTTCTCAAGTTTAAGATGTAAGTCGAGTTCGGTCATGCATTGAAGGACGTGTTTCGTATGTTCCTCGTGAGTGGCGGCGTTGGGGGAGGCGATGAGGAGGTTGTCCATGTAGATGACGAGCCACCCTTCAGTGATCATATCCCTGAAGGGGTCATTCATGAATCACTGGAACATTGTGGGAGAATTACAAAGACCAAAAAACATAACTGTGGGTTCAAAGAGCCCCTTGTGGGTGACGAAGGCGGCCTTCCATTGATGTCCGTCTTTGATTCGGACATTGTTGTATCCCCACCGAACATCGAATTTGGTGAAGATTTTGGCGTCTCGGAGTTTGTTGACAAGATCTGAGATCAGGGGTAACGGGTAGGCATCACGAATGGTATGTTCGTTGACGTAACGGTAGTCTTGGCAAGGTCGGAGTCCTCCGTCCTTCTTTTTGACGAAGAAGAAGGGTGAGGCTTGAGGGGACTTTGAGGGGCGGATCTTTCTGTAGTCAAGGTTTTCCTTTAGGAAGGCTTCGGTGGTCTCCCGTTCGGCTGGGGCAAGAGGGTATACCTTTCCGATCTTCAGGGTGAAGGTATCTTTGAGGTTGATTTCGTGGTCGTAGGGCCTCAAGGGGGGTACGTGGTCCATGGCTTCTTTAGAGAAGACGGAGGCGAACTTGGCATATTCCGAGGGTAGGACGGGTTTAGGTTTGGCCTGTTCGGCAGCCATAGCAAGTTCGGTAGCTTGGGTAAGCTTCCTGACATAGCAGAAACCTAGAGGGGCGAAGTGGGATCCGAACTGGATGGTTCGGAACATGATGCGTATGGTTTGGTCATTTTCACAGATCGCATCAGGGTCTTTCCATTCATTATATTTGAATAGACGGGAATGGGTGACGGAGTCAATGTGGACATGGCGTGGGATGCGAGGAGGCAGTTTCCAGAATTTGGATGAGTGGTGGTCATAGTCCACAGCGTGGGTGGTGTAGAGCTCCTTGGACTGGTCAAGGGTTTCGGAGAGGGAGAGAGTTCGTTGGGTCCAGTCGATGGTGGGGTTGGTTTCTTTCAACCAGGGAAGTCCAAGGAGGATGTTGTCGCGTCCAAGCGACATCACCATAAAGGTGACATGGCAAGCTATTCCTTCAATATTGAGGAATAGGTCGCAAGAGTATCGGACGTCTCCTTTCTTGTTATAGGAGTCGTCGGTGTTGCGGACGTGGAACGGGTGATCGAGCTTCTTGGTGGGAAGCCGGTGTTTTTGGACGAAGTCCCAGTTGATGCAGGATATGTCTGCACCGCTGTCAATGAGGGCACGGGTGTTGATGGCTTTCAGGGTGTGATCTGGTATGATGACTTGAACGGGAATTTGCATTGCTTTAGTTGAAGATCGTACAAGTACAGATGCACAGACGGGAGAGGAAGGGGAGACTTGCGTCGAAGAAGTTCCCCTTTTTAAAAATCCACTTTAAATGCCACTTTCCAAACTATGGGGACATTTTCATCGTCTTCGTCTATCTCAACTAAACATGGGACGTCTTCTTTGGCTTCTTGAACCACCTTGACGGTGGGTTTATTACCTGTGAAAGTGGGGCAGGTGGTGGAGGTGTGGCCAGGTTTACGGCAATGGAAACAGAGCTTCTTCTCGACACATCGCTTTCATTCTTCTGGGGTTAACTTGGGGACATGGATGATGTCAACATCCATGGTGTTAGGGTCTTTGGCAGGGGTGGAGTTCCACGGCATGAAGGATTGGTGATCCTGGGTAGAGGGTCGGACATAGCGGTGTGATATCTCAGCAGCACGCTCCCATTGGGTCTGGAAATGAACTGCCTTCTCGTACCACTTATCAATGGTTGAGGGTACATTCTCCATAGACATAATCTTCTTCATGAGGATGGGGGGAAGGCCAGCAGCAAAGTAGCCAATAAGGACGTTTTGGTCGGTGACCAGGGTGGTAGCGACTTTGTTTTTGAACTCGGCGACGTACGAGGACAAGGGTGGGGAGTAAGTGCCATTCTTGACGAGAACACGCTTGGTAGAAAGCCAGGTGATGGCATTGTTGACCGTGTCGTGGTGTTCGAACGCGGCTTTGAATGTGGTAGCGAAAGTGCTCCACGTTCCGATAGTGATGTTGCCATTGGTATCGATGGCACTCTGGTGATAGGTAGCTGCCCAGGTGGCAGCAGTTCCCTTAGTCATATAAGACAGGGCGAAGGCGACGCGTTTTGCCTCAGTGATATAAACGGCGTCATTGACGGTGAGGTAGAAAACTACGTTGGCAAGCCAGGGGAGTGCCTGTTTGTAGGATCCATCGAAGGGCTCAGGGGCACCAAGACAGAGTTCAGTGGGGCGGGATGACATAACGGGGGAAGAAGATGATGAGGGGGCGAGGATGGGTGAATAAGGACCTCTTTGGGTAGAGGAGCTAGAGGTAGCAGAGACGGGAATGGGAACTGTCAGTGACTGTGACAGGTGACGGGCAAGAGATCGGGCGCACTGGTTAGCTTCGCTATCTCTGGTGAGGATCTCCTGATCTAAATCTCCTTGGACGTCAGGTTCTTGGTTGTCAAAGTTTCCTGGGAAGGCGATATGAGGTTCTTCTTCTTCAGAGGTCTCTCCTGGGGTCGGTTGGGAACGGGGAATTCCCCAGCGAGGGTCAGTACAAGGTGGAATAGTGGGAATGCTTAGGCGATGCTAGCCTTTGCAAGAGAGCTTAGACTTTTTGTTACGACGGCTGGGAGGCTATTGTAATGAGGCCTTCGCTGACAAGGATGTCGCTTGGGGAGCAACGACACAGTTAGCACTTGGGGTTTTCCTACAAGCGCACAAGGGGTGTACTCAAGGGGATTCCTTAGTACGAGGACAAGGAGTTGCAGGTAAGGCGACAATGTAGTTGGTTGCCTGGGGGATTCCTACAGGCGGACAAGGGTTCGACTAGGGTAAGTACCCATAGGCCGACAAGGGTTCCTTATAGAAGGAATAACAAGGAGCGGTCTCTTAGAAGTAGACTGGAGACTTAGAGAGTCAAGGACAGAAGAGAAAGGCATAGATTGCCTTAGTGCAGGACGAGATACAAGGTAACTTGAAGGAGGTCTAAGCTAAGGAATTGTATCGTAAAAGAGAGGGTTTATATACCCCTGGATATGCGCGTATCCTGTGTATCGTGATAAACCGGATCAGAGAAAGAAGAGAAGCATGGACATGTGCATGGAGCATGTGAAACACGTGTCTGACTATCGTGGGATAATCAATGGAGTCGTGAGACAATGGGAAGATACCTTCGGTATAGAAGTAAGGGAAGCTGAAGGCAGAGAAAGGGAAGGAAGTCCAATGGTCGAGCAAGGACGTGTAGGATGTGCGGTCCTGGCGCTGGTAGTACAAGTAGTGAGAGTAAACATAGCAAGTGAAGGAAAGAAAAGAGAAGTCGTAACAGTACCCCCAGACTTTAGTACTCCGTCTTCTGTTTTACCTCTGTATATAAACCTTCGTATCTAGTACTGTAGTTCAGCTAGATAATCGACTTAGACATTGGCTATTCCCTCTCTAAATCATCTCCACCCCTTGTAACCTCAGTCAATCTTATTGTTACCTCTGAACCTCCACTCCAAAATCCAAGGACCCAATCAACAGCAAGGGTGCACCACATATGGTGAAGCCAATGTCCTTATTCCTGCAAACTCTGGAGTTCCGGAGTTACGCCTGGAGATTGTTGGCACGGTCTTAACACCATGGCAAGTTCCATGGCTTGAGTCAGACGTTTGACAATGGGGGAGCCTGTTATGACTTCTCTTTTCTTTTCTTCATTTGCTTCGTCTCCTCAGTCTACTTGTACTACCAGCGCCTGGACCACGTATCCTTCGTGTGCTCGCTCATCCATTGGACCTCTTTCCATTTTCCCGCCTTCGGCTTCGTCTTGCTCTTGCTCTATACCAAAGGTACTTTCCACTTGTCTCACAACTTCATTGATTATCCCACGATAGCCGGACATGTGGTTCGCATGCTCCATGCATGTGTCCACGCTTCTCTTCTTTCTCTGATCCTATTTGTTACGATATACAGGATACACGCTTCTCCTGGTTCCATACGCATTATTCCACGGGTTATTCTGAACCCGTGTTGTTCCGCACCTGGCCTGTGCGCGTACCTCCAGGTATATAAACCCTTCCTTTACGATACAATTCCTTAGCTTAGACCTCCTTTGAGTTACCTTGTATCTCATTCTGCGCTAAGGCAATCTACGCCTTTCTCTTCCGTCTTTGGCTCTCTAAGTCTCCGGTCTACTTCTAAGTGACTGCTCCTTGTTATTCCTTCTATAAGGAATCCTTGTTGGCCTACGGGTATCTACCCTAGTTGAAACCCCTTGTCCTTCGTCGGCCTACAAGTCTCCCTCCAGCCGAACCCTTGTCCGCCTGTAGGAATCCCCCAGGCAACCACTGCGTCGTCACCTCACCCGCGACTCCTTGTCCTTGTACTTAGGAAACCCCTAGAGTACATCCCTTCATGCGCTCGTTGGAATCCCCCAAGTGCTATTGTGTTGTCGCTCTCCAAGCGACATCCTAGTCAGCGAAGGCCCTATTACGATAGCCTCCTGGCTGTCGTAACAGAGCCTAGAGGGGCAAAGCAGTGTCTGAATCTAATGACTCAGAATATGACACAGAGGTCATTGTTGCCTTGACAGATGGCATCAGGATCTCTCCATTCATTATACTCAAACAAATGAGAGTGGGTGACAGAGTCTACGTGAACGTGGCGGGGAGCATGCAGAGGTGGTTTCCAAAATTTGGATGAATGTTGTTCATAGTCAGTGGCATGAAGGGCATACTGTAGCTCCTTCAACTGGTCAAGGGTTTCGGAGATTGATAGGGTTTGTTTGGCCCAGTCAATGGTGGGGTTGACTTCTTTCAGCCAAGGGAGTCCGAGGAGAATATTGTTGTGTCCAAGTGACATGACCATGAAAGTGACTTGATGGGCTATTCCCTTGATATTGAGGAATAGGTGGCAGGAGTAGCAGATATCACCTTTCTTATTAAAAGAATCATCAGTGTTTTGAGCACAGAAGGGATGTTCAAGCTTTTGAACCAGTAGTTTGTGTTTGCAGACAAAGTCCCAGTCAATGCAGGAGATATCTGCACTGCTGTCGATGAGGGCACGGGTGTCAATGAATTTCAGTGTGTGCAAGGGTATGATGATTTGAACAGGGATTTGCATTGCTTTGGTAGAGGATCATACAAGTACAGAAGCACACATGGGAGAAGAAAAAGGGGAGACTTGCATCAAAGAAGTTCCTCTATTCAAAAATCCATAGTCTCGAAGTTCACCCTCCTAACCACCAGATGGACATCTTCATCGTCATTGTCTATCTCTTAAAGACACAGAAGTTCTTCATTGGCTTCTTGAACCACCTTGATGGTGGGTTTATTTCCTGTAAAAGTGGGACAGGCGGTGGAGGTATGACCAGGTTTGTAGCAGCGGAAACAAAGTTTCTTCTCTACACATCACTTTTGTTCCTTGGGGGTGAGTTTGGGGACTCAGATGACATCAACATCCATGATGTTAGGGTCTTTGGCAGGAGTAGTGGTCCTAGAGGAGAAGGACTGATGGGTCTGGGTCAAGGGCTTAGTGTAACAGTGTGATATCTCAGCAGCTCATTCCCACTGGGTCTGGAAATGGACACCTTTCTCATACCACTTGTCAATGATGGTGGGTAGTTTTCCATGGACATGATCTTTCACATGAGGATAGGGGGAAGTCCGGCAGTGAAGTAGCCAATAAGGATGTTCTGGTCTAAGACCAGGGAGGTGGCTACCTTGTTCTTGAACTTGGCGATGTAGGAAGAGAGCAGAGGGGAGTAAATGCCATTCTTGGTAGTAATGCATTTGATGGAGAGCCAAGCAATGGCATTGTTGACCATGTCATAGTGTTTGAATGCGGCCTTAAAAGTGGCGACAAAGTCTTTCCACTTTCCGATAGTAACACCACTGTTGATATCAATGGTGCTTTGGTGATAGGTTGCTGCCCAGGTAGCAGTGGTTCCCTTAGTCATGAAAGACAGGGTGAAAGCGACTTGTTTGGGTTCTGTGTTATACACAGTGTTGTTTATGGTAAGGTAAAAGACCACAGTAGTGAGCCAGGGGAGGGCCTGCTTGTAGGATCCATCAAAGGCATCAGGAGCACCGAGATGGAGCTCAGTGGAGCATGAAGACATAATAGAAGAAAAAGGGGAGGTGGTGATAATGGGTAAAGAAGGGTTCCTTCTTTAAGTTGGAGTGCTAGAGGAAGGGGGAGCAGTGGATGCAGGGATGGTCAGCAAGGATGACAAATGGCAAGCAAGAGATCTGGCATGCTGGTTAGCTGGACTATCTCCAGTTAAGATCTCCTTAGTAATATCCAGCCACTTGTCGGATTCTTGGTTATCAAGGTCGTTAGGGATAATGGTGTGAATTTCTTCTTCTTCAGATGATTCTTCTGGAGTAGGTTGGGGTCAAGGGATTCTCCAATGAGGATCGGTACGAGGTGGAATGGTGGAAGGCTTATGTGGTGGTAGCCTTTACAAGAGAGCTTAGACCTTTTGTTACGACAACCCCGGGTGAGAAGTAATCATAAGGCCCTTGCAAACAAAGGAGTTGCTTGAAGAGCAATGACGCAGTACTGCCTAGGGGATTCCTAAGTGTGAGACAAAGGTTGTGATAGAAGGGTCTTTCCAATGGTCGACATAGAATCAAGGGTTTGACTAAAGTGACAGCTTGTAGATTGACAAGGATGGAGGGTCAAGGGTTCAACTAGAGCCGGAGCTTGTAGGCTGACAAGATTCCTTATTGAAGGAAGTACAAGGAGCAGGCAATTGGAAGATGCCTGGAGACTTAGAGCAAGAAGGAGATGGAGGGAAGACAACTGAATTGCCTAGGATAGATGAGGTACAATGAGGTATCTCAAGGGAGGTCTAAGCTAGGGAATTGTAGGTAGAAAGGTGGGGTTTATATATGTTTGTGGTATGTGCACGGGCCAGATGCAGGTTAGCATGGAACAGGTAAAACTGTGGAAATATGCATATGGAATTAGAAAAAGCATGTACCCTTCTATCAGAACAACAAGGAAAGAAGAAGATAAGGAACATGTGTATAAAGCATGTGAAACACATGGTCCGTGTATCATGGGACAATCAATGAAGACATGAGAAAATAGGAAGACTCCTCTAGTACAGAGTGAGAAGAAGCCAGAGGTGGAGAACAGGAAGGAAGTCCAAAGGATGGGTTAGGACACAAGTTATGCAAGGTCCTAACGTTGGTAGTACAAAGAGACTAAGTAGTTGTAGCAAGTGAAGGAAAGAAAAGAGAAGTCGTAACAAGAAACACACTTGGGAACCCAAATCCAATGTCACTTACACCACCAAGAAAATTGAGGACTTCCATCGAAGACATCCAGAAGCCATTCAAGCCATTGTAGCTGCTGCTGTGTGCATTCCAGCCAAACCATGCAACTGCCCCCTCTACTCCCAAAACACCCCACTCTTCTCCAACACTGGTTTCAAAAACTTCACCACTTCACTCAACCACCTCCCCAATTCCCTTTTTGAGATTCCCCCACCTGATTCTGATTGATCAGGAGTTTAACCCTTGAGAAGGGGGTTATGAAACAAAAACACAATATTTTTCCAATTTTATCTAATCTCATCTTATCTAATCTTATCATGATCTTTCCAGAACATTCCATCTATGATGTCACCTTACATAATCTTTCTGGAACATTCTATTTCCCAGGCTGGCCCTAAAGCAGCCTAGTAAATATAAGTAGTCAATTCAACCCATGTATTCTCTAGTTTTGGAATTCCATTTCTTTGGGCTCAATATTACACTTAGTGACTGAGTTCTTTTCATGGTCTTTTCACCCTCTATCTTCCAAGCACTCATGGATCATATCTTTGTAGACTTAGCCACTGAGGGATGGGTAGTAATCTATATGAATAATCTTCTTGAAAAGACCACAAAAACTGAAAAGTCACTAAGTGTGATATTTGACAGAAAGAAATGGAATTCTGAAACTAAAGACATACAAGACTTGGACCAACTACTTATACTACTAGGACTGCTTTAGGGCAGGCCTGGGAAATGGAATGTTCTGGAAAGATCATGATAAGATTAGATAATGGGAGATAAGATAAGATAACAGAAAGGGGTGAAGGGTAGAGGGAAAATTATTGCATCATTGTTTCATAATCCCTGAAAGAACCACAAAAAGAGAAGCGTCACTAAATGTGATATGTGACTCAAAGAAATGGAATTCCGAAACTAAGGAATACATGTGAATTCAAGCGACTACTTATACTATGAGGCTGCTTTAGGGCAGGCCTGGGAAACAGAATATGCTAGAAGATTGAGTAATATGACGTCGCGATGATGTCATAGATGGAATGTTCTGGAAGGATTGTGATAAGATTAGATAAGGAGATAAGATAAGATAAGGGAAAGGGGTAAAGATAAGGGAAAATTTAACGCGGGTCATTTCATAACCCCCTTCTTAGGGGTCGAACTCCCGGTTGACCAGAATACCGTTGATGATGGGATTTGAGCTGGGTAGGGGTATTTTGAAGAGGGAGTCTGGAAGGCAGTTGAGCGAGGTGGCGAGTGATTTGAAACTGGGGTCGGAGAAGAGTGGAGTCCCTTTGGTGCAGGGGGAACAGTTGCATGGTTCGGCTGGAGTGTGCAAAGCAGCAGCTACAATGGCATGAACTGCTTCTGGGTGTTATGAACTATCGCGAACGACAGACAAAAACCACAAGGCTCGAAAGTCTTGCAGGCTACATGTGTCCTGGCGACAAAAGAAAAGGAGGATAGAGGAGAAGTCTGGATCCAGTTGATGAGGCCTACAAGAGAGAACAAGTCCCTTAGGCAATGACCAGTGAAGCAAACAACAAAGTGGATTAGACTGGGGATTCCAGTCACAAGTGTCTACCTTATATATGTTACAGGCGCGCACACAGACCAAGCTATGTGTGGGAGGAACTACCATAAATAGACTAATGCGAGAAGCTAGGCATGGGAAAAGAAGCAACAGAGATTAAAGAGGCAGTGTGAGAAGAGCGGAAATTAAAAGAGCGTGGGTACCATGAGGTATGATGTCATAGGTTCTAGACCTAGTCATGTGCTGGTTCCCACGGTCACGTGCACTGATCACGTGACTGGAAGAAGGAAAAGTTGAAGTCCGAAAATGTTTGAAAATGTTCATATTATAACACTACCCCCTTTTTAGGACTCGAATTCCAGGCGAGTCGTGGAAGGAACAGTTTCGGTGAAGTTCTCGAAAGGAGTGAAAAGAGATGCAAACGAGGAAATGGTAAGTCTGCGGAGTTTGTGGGGAGCGGATGGATTCTTCTGATGGAAGTCAGCAACTGCCAAGGGAGCAGTGTTAATGATATCAGCCGATTCCCAAGTACGATCAGTTTCGTTGTATCCTCTCCAATGTACCAAGTACTCCAATTTCCTGTTCTTTAGATGCGAAGCAGCGATAAACTCAACCTCGAATTGTTCTTCTCCCTCTTGATCTACTTCAATCGCGTCAGGACAGACTTTAGGCTGTCCAAGTAAGGTTTCCTGATAAGGCTTTACGCGAGAGATGTTAACCGTGGGATGAATTCGCACGGTGTGGGGAAGTTTAAGTGTTATGGCGTTAGGAAGGACCGCGGAGATAGCATAAGATCCAATCCATTTTTGTGTGAGTTTCTTCGCCGTATAAGGGAGGTTTAATTTATTGGTAGATAGCCAGACCTGCTGACCAACGGAGTATTCCGGGGCTTCTGAACGTCTTTTCTCCGAAGTGGCGACCATTCTATCTTGTGACTCTTCTAAAGCTGCTTCTATTTCCTTGTGAGAACAGCCTATTTCTCCCGCAAAGCCAGCCAGTTTCCCTTCAAAACCCATGCGAGGGGCGTAATTACGTGTAACGTTGAAAGGGATATCACCGGTGGCGGTAGTGACGGTATTGTTATGGGAGAATTGGGCCATTTTCAACCAATCCGCCCAGTCATGCTGTTTCTTTCCTATGTAAGCGTGGAGATACTGTTCCAAATCTTGGTTAACGTGCTCCATTTGTCCATCAGTTTGAGGGTAATATGCGGTAGAGATTTTCTGATGGATTCCGAGGAGTTTGCAAAGCTCCTGGGTGAAAGCAGACACAAACTGGGGGCCTCGATCTGAAACGAGTGACGAAGGGAGTCCGTGTATACACCAAACATGGTCCCTGAAAAGTGCGGCTAAATCCACAGAGGAACAAGTGTCTGTAGTGGGAATAAAGACCACCTCTTTGGAGAAGCGATCCACAACGACACAAATGGCAGTAAAGGAACGTGATTCAGGTAAACCCATAATGAAATCTACAGAAAGATCTTCCCATGGGTGCTTTGCAGCAGGAAGGGGCATAATTTTTCCTGCCGGTGCCTTTTGCTTACCCTTCGTGAGGGCACACACTTGGCAGCTATCTATGTATAATTTAATGTCTTTGGTGACACCAGGCCACGAGAAATATCGGGTGAGCGTATGAATAGTCTTGGCATAACCGCCGTGACCAGAAATGGGAGAATCGTGGCATAACGTAAGAAGACGAGTGCGAAGAGAAGGAGGTACAAAAACTTTGTTTTTGTTATTTTTGAAAATGTTCATGGTAGAATCGAAAAGGAAGTCGTTCACCGCATCCACCCCCATGGAGGCAGACTCAGATTCCAACTCCAAATAAAAGTCCGAAGAAAGAGCAATGGAATTAATAAAAACGGCAGGAGGCAAGACCGTGATGTTGGTATTATGGTCCTGCACAGCCTCCCCATGGTCTGGGCGACGAGAGAGCACATCAGCCCGACCATTAGAAGCACCAGGCTTGTAAACGAAAACATAATTAAACTCCTGCAGTACAGCATGCCATTGGGCTTGCCGACCGCTAAGCGTCTGAGGCTTCTTCCAATATCCGAGATTCTTGTGGTCGGTCCAGATCTTGAACCGTTTGCAACCAATAAGATAGTGGCGCCACTCTTCCAGCGCCCGAATCACCGCTAAAAGCTCTTTATCATAAATAGGATAGTTGCGCTCAGCGCTATCGAAAGAGTGAGATATGAAGGCAACAGGCCTCCAATTACCATCATTGCATAAGGTTGAGAGCACAGCTCCCATAGCAATATCTGAGGCATCTGTTTCTACCCGAACCTCTTGATCGTGATTTGGGTAAGCGAGAAGAGGAGCCGTGGTAAACTTCTTTTTTAGGGCTTCGAATGCCGCTTGTTGGCTGGGACCCCATGTGAACGGAACATCTTTCTTGGTAAGATCGTTCAAGGAGTGTGCAACCTCGGCGAAGCCCGAAATGAAACGCCTATAATAATTACAAAGTCCGAGGAAACCTTGGAGCTGCTTTAGCTGAGTAGGAACCGGCCAGTCCATAACTCCAGAAACTTTCTTTTCCTGCATTTCTACCCCCTTTTTAGATATGACCATTCCGAGAAAGTCCACTTGATCCTTTGAGAAGAAACACTTTGAGGGTTTTACATAGAGATCATTGTCACGTAAGCGACGCAGAACCTCCTTTACCACCTCTTCATGCTCCTCCTTTGTCTTCTTCAACGTAAATATCATACAATCGTTGATATAGATTATCACTACCGCGTACATGTCGTTAAAGATATCGTTCATCATCTGTTGAAAAGTAGGGGGTGAGTTGGTCATCCCGAAATACATAACTGTGGGTTCATATGCGCCTATGGGCGTAACGAAAGCGCCCTTCCATTCATCTCCTTCTTTGATCCGTACGTTGTTATAACCCCATCGGAGATCTAGGGCTGTAAACATGTCGGCATTCTTGAGCCGATCAATTAACTGCGGAATTAGAGGGAGAGGATAGGAATTCTTGATAGTACCCTCATTTAAATAACGATAGTCCATAACCATGCGCTTCTTGCTGTCCTTTTTGGGAATAAAGAAGACGGGCGATGTTTGAGGAGACTTTGAAGGTTTAATATATCCCTTCTTGAGTTCTTTATCTATGAATGTGCGAACTTCGTCCATTTCAATATTGGATAGGGGAATTACTCGACCCTTCTTTGGAATGAAGTCCGGCTTGAGATCTATGGCGTGATCCCAAGGCTTCCGAATCGGCATGCGTTCGGACTCTTTCTCCGAAAACACATCCAGGAACTCGTGATAGGTCTCCGGTACCTGTTTTTTTAGTCCATCTTCTATAGTACATAAGACGGCGGGCAAGCAACCGTGGATCGGGGGTCCGAGCCCCATAATTTTACAGTATTGGGTACAACATGGGAAAGAAATAGTCTGAAGGGTCCAATCGATGACAGGGTTGTGGCAGTAAAGCCAATCATACCTGATAATCATACGATGTGTCCCGATTTTTGAAATGTAAGTGTCTATAGTTTCGTAATGTCCGGCAATCTCCATGACCAAGGTGACTGCATGCCAAATTTGTCCAATGGCTCCTTCAGAACCGTCTGCGTTATGTATTTTTATAGGATTTTCGAGAGTATAAAAGGGAATACCATGACGGTGAACGTAATCATGGTTGATGAAAGTGTGAGAAGCTCCCGAGTCCAAGAGAGCTTTGAACTGGTATGCTTCCCACTGGCCATTCTGCATACATCTTACGACAGTCTCAAGCGAGAACTCTCCGCCGAATGACAATGTCGATGTACAGTGCATCGTGACCTGGAGGGGTTTATAAATAGAAGATATTTTTTGTTGTTTTGTAAGGGAATGAAGCACACTATTATTTGACTCCAGTGCCACGCTCAATTGAGACACCCTTACAGAGGAACAAGACAAATTACGTAGTACACATGACAAATCGGAAATAGGGAAATTGGAATCGGAACAAGAAGAAAGAGAAGAAGAAAATTGTTCAGACACGTGAACACCCTCATTATTCACGTGTTGTTGCCTTTTAAAGCCTTGGCCATGCAGTGCTTGGCCTCAGCCTCAAACTTGTCCCAGTAAAAAGCTTCTGCTTCTTCCGAGATGTACGATCTGTGATTGGCATTTGTAGCTACGGCTGCCGAGGCCAGTGGAGTAGGAAGGGGTCGTCTGGGATAATGCGTGGCCACCTGGGCCTGGGAATAAACGTCCTGCTGCGGTGCAAGAACGTATTGTCTGGAATCGTAATCCCAAATGAATTGTTGCCTCTGCTGAGGCGTGCAAGCCGGACGACGGTTCGGGTTTGAGGGGCAATCGGGCTTGATGTGGCCCGGTTTTCCACAGAGGAAACAAGTCCTAGTGTCAGGTCGAGAAGGTTGTGCAGCCTGCTGCACGCCGATCTCCATTGGGGCCCCTCGGCCCGGTTGGGTTCTGTATTGTGTAAACTGGGGACAGGAAGGAGGAGGGTTGGAAGGTGTGGGGTATCGGACTTGAGAGCGTGGGACGAAATGGGAGTTAGCGGGGGGACCTCGTTCAACTGCAATCTGCTCATAAGCCCTGCCGATTGCTCGGTAGACGTTAGTGAGGTCGTCGTAATCAAGATCTCCTGTTGGCCGGTTAAGCCGAGCCCTCTCATAAATGCAGTAGTCAACCGCCTTTTTTAGAAGAGTTACTGCATGGTAATCCTCTATGTCCGCTTCTATTTTCAGGACCTCAAACCTTTGCAGGAAGAGGTCTATGGGGTGCCCGTTCTGCCTCAGGCCTTCCAATTTCTGTAATGACTCGTGACACAGAATGTCGATGTGAAAGTAAAGTTTAATTTCATCCTGGAGGACTCCCCAAGAGGGCCAGGCCGAATCTCCTCGTTTACCCGTAACGGTACCGTGCTTGTCATGGGTGTTCTCGTCTTCCCGATTGAGATACCTCTCAAGGGTGATTTGGGCGAAGCCCTCAGCCTTCTTCTCAAATCGGGAAAGCACCGCAACAGCTCGGAGTTTGTCAGATCACCATTTTTGCGCATCTACCCACAAGCACAACTTTACCCACCACAACCACCAAGTCCCTCGATCACCGTCCCATTTCTCGGGATCGGCAATCTTTTTCGTGACATTATTCTTTTCGGACTCAAGGTTTAGGGTGGCGATACGCCTTATGAGGTCGTCTAAGTCCACTTCCACCATATTTCACTACTGGTCGGAGTACGGATTTGGGGCGGAGGTAGGGGCGGAAGTGATTGTAAAAGTAGTGATGTCCCTCGAAGTCAAAGATAGGGAGGTGTCGTGCTACCTGTAGTCGGTCTAGATGGCGCTGGAAAACTTTGCAAGTGCGAGTGCGGGGGAGAGGAAGGAGGTGGAGGTTGTCGAGACGAATGTTACGGTCTTGAATAAAGTTGACCAGGAGATGGTCGTTTGGATCCAGGACGGGCTTCTTTCACCTCCTTACTGTGCGGACTATTTCAACCACACTCTGGGGAGACTACATGGATGAGGTCGAAGATGATAGGGAAGTGATCGGAGATAGTAGCGTCTTCTTTTTCGGCAGTTCCAAGGGTGACCGCAGAGACCCTGGCTACGTATACTGACTATTTTTATTCTAATGACTCAGCCACCGGCAGCACGACGGCTGTGATCCGATGTCGTCCTATGCAAATGTGGCTCGACCCATGCGCGCTATCACCTCAAGGAGGGACTTCAAAATTTCTATACTATTATGACAAAAGCTTGCCAGTCAAGGCCACCCTAAAGGCATGGGCATAGAGAAAAGAATAGTCGCGGAAAGCTCCGGCGGGCAGCGCAAAGTCTCTAATTAATTTTGTAGAGACCTTGGGGCAGGTGTGTGCAAATCCTGATGGTTCCCTTTAGCTCTAGGGTCCAAGCATTGTATATGACAGTCTAATCCAAGTGTTATGAACTATCGCGAACGACAGACAAAAACCACAAGGCTCGAAAGTCTCGCAGGCTACACGTGTCCTGGCGACAAAAGAAAAGGAGGATGGAGGAGAAGTCCGGATCCAGTTGATGAGGCCTACAAGAGAGAACAAGTCCCTCAGGCAATGACCAGTGAAGCAAACAACAAAGTGGATTAGACTGGGGATTCCAGTCGCAAGTGTCTACCTTATATATGTTACAGGCGCGCACACAGACCAAGCTATGCGTGGGAGGAACTACCATAAATAGACTAATGCGAGAAGCTAGGCATGGGAAAAGAAGCAATGGAGATTAAAGAGGCAGTGTGAGAAGAGCGGAAATTAAAAGGGCGTGGGTACCATGAGGTATGACATCATAGGTTCTAGACCTAGTCATGTGCTGGTTTCCACGGTCACATGCACTGATCACGTGACTGGAAGAAGGAAAAGTTGAAGTCCGAAAATGTTTGAAAATGTTCATATTATAACACTGGGTATTTCTGGTGGAAGCTTTCAACTTCCTTGGTGGCATGGGTTAGGTTGGATTTGGGTTCCCAAGTGCGTTCTTCTTGGGGGTACCCTTTCCAGTGCACCAAGTATTTGGTTTTGTTCTGCTTCCGTCGGGAGTCTACAATTTGTTCCACTTCGTACTCCTTCTGTTGGACAATAACTAGAGGCGGGGGTTTCGATTTGGCCTGGGACAGATAGGACCCGGTAATGTAGGGGGTGAGGAGCGATTTGTTAAACACCAGGTGGATCCCTTTCCAAGTCTTCAGTAACTCTAGTTTGTACGCTGCTATCCCGACCTTCACTTTGACCTTAAAGGGGCCATATCGCTTATCATTGAATTTCCTTGTGGATTGGTTGGTCTTGATGTTTTTCACCTCGAGGAGGACTTGCTGACCCACAGAGTACTCTACGATCTTGCGAGCTCCCTTGTCGTGAGATGATTTCATCGACTCTGCCACTTTTTCCAGTGCCTTCCGCACAATCTCGAAGCTCGACTTCATCCTCTTTATGAACTCTGTTGCCGATTCATTTCAGACTTTGGTCTTCCACGCGGGTATCACTGGTTGTTGTCCGAAGTTGAGTATGAACAGGGAAGTTCCGGTGGTGCTGGAAGTTTGCGAGTTGTGAGCGAACTCGGCTATGGGGAGCCAATTGGCCCAGTCAATCTGGCGGTGGTTTACATAGATTCGGAGGTATTTTTCAACCTCCCGATTGATCCATTCCATCTGGCCATCCGTCTGTGGATGGTAGGTGGTAGACGGATTGACTTTGATTCATAGCAGGGTGTATAGATCCTGCATAAATGACAAGACCAATTGGGTGCCCTGATCTGATATCACCTTCCTGGGCGCTCCATGCAGTTTGAACATGTGGTCTCTGAACAGCATGGTGACTCCTTGGGAGGTGACCGTGTCAGTGGTGGGGATGAGATGAATCATCTTGGAGAACCGGTCTACAACCATGAGAATGGTGTTTTTGCCTTGTGATTGTGGTAGGGGTCTGATTAGATCTACTGAGATGATTTCCCAGGGAGCTGAGGGGATCTCATTTGGGTGGAGCGGAGTTTGGGTGGACATGGTCTTGGGCTTCACCTTTTGACATGTGTTGCACCCTTTCATGTATTCTTCCACATCCTTACGTAAGGAGGGCCAGTAGTACTTGCTCATGATGAGGTCGTGAGTTCTTCGCACGCCAGGATGACCCGAGATTGGGTGGTCGTGATTGGCCTGGATGATTTCCTCATGGAGTTTAGCATCGTTTGGGATGTAGATGAGGTCCTTCCATCTCATGAGATCATTCTTCTTGGTCCAGGAAGACTCCGGCTTCTTCAATCCCTCCTTTGTGAAGTGCTCTAGTTTGTATTGGAGCTTCTTGATGTGATCGAGGATGCTTGAAGAGGCTACAGCTTTTACAAAAATGGAGTCAGGCAAAAAAATCTGCTGGTGATTATTGGTGTTTACCCCCTTCTCATAGTCTGGCCTCCTGGACAGAGGATCGGCAGGATTTGTTTTGCCAGGTCTATAGCTAAAGGATAGCTTGTACTCCTGGACGATTTGTTGCCATCTGGCTTGACGGCAGGAGAGATCTTGAGGTTTACGGAAGAACTCAAGGTTCTTATGATCCGTTAACACCTCAATGGGATGGACAGCCTCAAGGAGGTACTGTCACCATTCTTTGAGCGTGAAGATGACTGCGAGCATCTCTAAGTCTGTGGCGTGGTAGTTTCGCTCCGCATCATTGAGTGATCTGGAGATGAAGGCAACCAGGTGCCATGCTCCTCCCTAGCATTGCAACAACACCACTCTGATTCCGATTCCCAAGCTGTCTGTCTTGATGCAGAAGGGATCGTCGTCGGTGGGCATAGCCAATGTGGGGGCTGTGGACACTGTTTCCTTGAGTTGTTTGAAGGCCTGCTGGCAAGCTGGCGACCAATCAAAGTCCTTCTTCACCGACATGAGTGCACTCAGGGGGCGTGCGATCTGAGCGAAATTCTTTACGAATCATCAGTAGAAGTTAAGGAATCCTAAGAATCCTCTTAGGGTTTTCTTCAAAGTTGGAACTGGCCAATCTTTGATTGCCGTGACCTTCTTCTCGTCCATTTTGACCTCATTTTGGGATACTACTAAACCAAGGAACTCGGTTTCTTGAACTTCAAAGTTGCACTTGTCATGACATAGGTACAAGTAGCTGTCCCTTAGTATTTATAGTACCTCGTGTACCACCTTGCGATGCTCCTCCAGGGTCTTGGTGAAGGTCATGATGTCATTGATATAGACAACCACGACTCCATGATTGATCAGGTCCCTGAAGAGGGAGTTCATCATCATCTGGAAGGTAGCTGAAGAGTTGCACAGCCCAAAGAACATTACAAGGAGCTCGAAGAGGCCTTGGTTCATTCGGAAGGTGGCCTTCTATTCGTCTCCTTTGGCCATCCGCACGTTGTTGTACCCCCATCGCACATCGAACTTGGTATAGTACTTGGCGGATTCGAGTTTATCCACCAATTTGGTGATCAGGGGTAGTGGGTACCAGTTGCATCGAGTGACTTCGTTGAGCTTCCAGTAATCTTGTATGGGGCGAAGGTGGCCATCCTTCTTCTTAATGAAGAAGAACGTGGAGGCAAATGGGGATTTGGATGGTCGGATGCGGCCGGACTTTAGGTTTTCTTCGAGGAATTTGTCTAGCTCCTCTTGTTCGCCCAGGTTCAGGGGGTAAACCTTACAGTCTACCATGTGGTCTCCTGGAAGGAGTTCGATGGCGTGATCCCAGGGGCGTCTCGGAGGTAGCTTGTCAACGCTTTCCTTTGCAAATACATCGGCGTAGTTGTGGACGTATTGCAGGGCGGCTTCCTTGAAGGTCTTCTTCTTTTTGGTCGTGAAGTCCCTTGTGGCTATGTCTGTCATGGTATTCCAGAGGTAACTCTCCGTGTTGAGTTTGAACAGGTGATCTCCGTTATGCAGAACGAAGTCGTTGTCCTCGTCATCATCGTCATCACAGCTTTCCAACTGTGGCATGTGGTCTTCCTTGCATCGGAAGGACATCCATTGTTATGACTCTCTATTCCTTTTCTTTCTTTTCTACACTTGCTACGATTACTCAGTCTACTTGTACTACCAGCACCTGGTGTACGTATCCTTCGTGCACTCGCTCACCCCATGGACTTCTTTCCTTTTCTCCGCCTCCGGCTTCCCCCCTATTCCATACCAGAGGTATCTTCCACTTACCTCATAACTTCGTTGATTCTTCTCACGATAGTCGGACACGTGTTTCGCATGCTCCATGCACGTGTCCCTGATTCTCTTCCTTCTTTGATCCAGTTTATCACGATACACAGGATACGCGCTTCTCCCGATTCCATACATGTTATCCCACGGTTTATCCCGATCCCGAGGTATCCCGCACCTGGCCCGTGCACGTATCCAAGGGTATATAAACCCTCTCTTTTACGATACGATCCCTTAGCTTAGACCTCCTTCAAGTTACCCCTTTGTACCTCATTCTGCACTAAGGCAATCCACACCTTTATCCTTCGTCCTAAGTCTCCGGTCTACTATTAAGTGACCACTCCTTGTTATTCCTTCATCAAAGGAACCCTTGTCAGCCTACGGGTATAACCCTAGTCGAACCCTTGTCCGCCTGTAGGAATCCCCCAGGCAACTACTGCGTCGTCGCCTTACCCGCGACTCCTTATCCCCATACTAAGGAATCCCCTTGAGTACTCCCTTGTGCGCTTGTAGGAAAACCCCAAGTACTAACTGCATCGTCGCCTCTAAGCGACATCCTTGTCTAGCGAAGGCCCCATTACGATAGCCTCCCGGCCATCGTAACATCCATCTGGTTTTCCAATCAATGCTGGGATTGTGGGCTTTCAGCCAGTTGTACCCCAGGTGTGATAATATGAACATTTTCAAACATTTTCGGACTTCAACTTTTCTCTTTTCCAGTCACGTGATCTGTGCACGTGACCGTGGGAACCAGCAC
>QFEM01003626.1:0-13591 GCA_003316205.1 Boletus bicolor
ACTTGTCGTACTTCCTCGGTCTCGTGAGCAAGCAAGATGCCAACGACCTCGCACCAGCAATGAGGCCTCTAACGCGCAAGGAACAGCTGGAGATCGTGTGGAAGTTGTCTCCTCCCGAACGTCTCGTCGAATTGCAGCTTACGCCGGAGAGGCTCGACCACTGGGTGGACATCGCCGGCTCGCTGATCGAGTGTGGTAAGACCTACGAGCCAAGTGGCTCAGTTTGTGAGTCGAGCGTTGCTCCCTCTTGCAAATCCCTCGCCGTGCTTACATGCTTTATTTCAGCATCGCTGGATGTCTTCTATGCCATACCCCTCCGCGGTAGCAAAGAGGACTGGTTGAACAATCAACTCAAGCCTTGGGGAGGTTTCAGCCGTGGCGAGCCTTCGTATACTGACGTCCCTGGACAACACTACACGCTGATGGACTTCGACCACGTCCCCGGTTTCCAAAAGATCTTCCGCAACGTTCTCGAGATGCGTGGTCTGTAAAATGTTTTCGCCATGTGTCGAGGTCAAGACACAAGGGTTTTCCGCTATTTACTTATCATTATTCGACTTACGTGCATATCACGACATGCGTATATGAAAAGTTCTTTTCTTTTACCTTTCTATTACATGTCTCGGTGTAGTACTCTAGTGTACTTCTATTCCCTATCTGTCATTATGGAATTCTATTATCATTATCATGCGAATCACGAACCCGCCCAATGATTGAATATGGCGAGAGGTGTTGTCTCCTTGAATGCTCGGTCTCGAATGCCTTGCACTCGTCGGGTTTCGTCCAGGGTGTCATAGGAACATATGATCAAAGATTGTCGACCTCGCGATGCGGCCACTTGAATCATGTATGGAGATAGCCAGACAGCACGACATTTATTCCCACTACATTGTGTGGATGCACTATTTCTGTTGCCTATTACTCTAGTGACTACCAACGTTTAGAGTATTCAATATTCAATAGTCATCCGATTCTCGGGCCTGAGTCGCTAGTGCCAGTGTCCACTTCCCACAGATATGGAAATACGTAATTATGTAATCCTCACGCAACTTTCTAGGATACTGCACAAAAGTGGCGCCAACAATTGCATGCAACAAGGAGACAGGCTCTAACTGTGTCGCCGTTGAACTCACTGTTTGCGAGATACGTATGTATGATTGTCACTCTTCGTGAGCTTTCATCCTGCATTCAAACAGGAAACAGAGGTAGGATGTGTCGGCATGTTAGTGCAAAGGTTGAAAAAGCATACCCGTCGATACAGTAGAACCCCTTGTAACCCATGCCCCTCGGTTCAGGCCAAAAGGCGGGGTCATGGGTTTCATGATAACTGGTCGTTAGCACCTGAAAAAATAACATTTCATATTCCAAGTTAGTCAGGTTAGTTTCGAGTAAAATAACTAGTTATTTTTGTCTCCTTCATTTCCAAGGCACGTGTTTCCCGCCCGAACGCACGCAACATCTTGGTGAGGTTGCTAGCGAAAGCCGTGTCGACCCCCTCAACATATTTCTGCAACCCCCGAGCGGTCCGCAATGCCTCGCTGCGCGTCAGAATGATGTCGACAGGTGCATCACCATGTGCGCTGTTTTCTGCATTTCCCGCATCAGCTGATCCCGGCAGTGAATCCTCAGCGTCCCGTAGCTTCTTCGCCTCCATCACCGCATCGTATATGTCCTGGTCCGTTGCATCGAAGAGGTTGTAGGACTCGACAGCCGTTCTCGAGTCTGATTCTGAAGCTTCTGTAGTCCTTTTTTAGAAGGTCAGTGGGTCTTAGATGCCACATTGGGAACAAGTTTTGTATTGATTACATAATACTTATTCTTAATTTAGAGATATACCGGCAATACCCAGCAGTAACATATAGGTTTTCACCCCATGGGTTAATGGGGTATTGGGTATGGTTACTAATTCCCTGCATACCGACTCGGGAACTCCAAAAATGCATGGGTTGTAGCCCTAGGGGTTGTATGGGTTCTACTGTAGCCAGTGGGGAATTCGGGATCAGAAAGCTGGTCACCAGGTAGCCTACATCCTTCCATGCAGGCCACGTAAGTTAGCAGTATTTGATTTTACGAACTTTACACCAACCATCTTTGATATAGAAGCAGCCTTCTGACCTCGCTCTTCCCACTCAGCTTCGACTTGAAAGTTGCTGGAATCCTCGTAGTTTGGTTCAACGATAAGGTTGCGTCCTCAGTGCGATTGTGCCTCGCCACTCCCAGATCTCTGGGAATGATAACGTTTCGTTGATCACTGGCATGTACGCCATCACGTCAACAGTTGGCATCAGCTTCGAATATTTCCCAAGCACCCTCAGCTTCATAATACCACGTCATCACAAATAATCGTGCGTGCGTGTCCTTCGGATCCACTTGGCGATGACAGATCAATTTGATTCATGAGCGAGCGCGGAAGGAACAGAATCGTCCGTACGCTCCCACCCATAGACCCTCGGCGTTCTTCACGCTGCGGAGACTTCAAGGCGCGACTTCGCTTGAAGGGCCTCTGAAACGTCAACCCCATCACGATATGACAGCATCCGATCGCGACCCCCTGTCGACAATTTTTATTTTTTTCTGCGTTCTGGAGCCTGCGAGACAAATAGGAGTTTGGCCCTCATTATCACTGTCAAAAAAAACGCTTGGGCGTCCAAGTCCTATGATATAAGCTCCTTTTTCTCTCTCTTTTGGTCAAATGAACTGTACCTCGTTTTCATCAAGATTGTCATGCCTGGGTCTCGGTCCGACGATACGCGTTTCAGTCCTTGACATAGGGGTTAATTCGTTATATCAATCCGTCCCACCGTCCACTCGGACTCTGCTTTCCATAGTAAGCAACATGTACAAGGTTTGATTTTGTCATGACGGCGATATCGACGTCTTGGCACCGAACTAACGACGCAGATAAAACTTTTGAAACAAGCTCTTCATGCATTCCGTTTATTCATTTCAGACCCAAACATTGGCCACGCGGTCATGCACATGTACCGTATGACGTGAATCGCCGCGCGGTATGTCAATATGAATGATTATGAGACAGCGAGATGAATCGATGACTGCTATAATATTTGTGATCACGAGGCTCGTGTTTTTCAAAAGCACAAATCCCTCGATCGATGCAACGAAAGAAAAACATCGATCTATTAGATGGTTACATATCCCTCTACAGATATCAACTAAATTATAACTACAAGTACTATCCATAAATAAACGTGCGCACACGGAGATAATACCATACATCAGCAATGGTAGAACAAGACGAGAACGGCAACCTCAAAGGTATGAACAAGGATGTGGAAGTAGTATGGTGACTGTACATTGGAATAAAGAGGCGTAGATGATGAAGACCAGTGGAAGGATATCTGGTATGTTGAGGAGGGGAACGAGGGGGAGCCAAGAGCGAGTACAATGGCACAAGCGGACGTACGTGTGGCCCCTCATAGATAGACGTTAATTTAGATGACGGTGAGTTTTTCGAGATGGCCCCTCAGGATACCTTCTCGTACGCCCGAAAGAACAGCTTGAGTGGCTTCCGTGTCCTGAGGGACCAATACCATCAAAACGGGCTGCGAGGAGTTAACGGCGTAAACGTACGATGGCAGATGTTTCGTGACAAAAGAAGGCTCGTTGCTTGGGCGACAGGCGTCTCTATCGAGGGATTATCAGCACAAACATCGAAGTAATGGAACGCCAACATACGTGGTATGCGCGGAACTTTTCGCGGAAGTCTATGACAGCTGTTACTATCAAGAATAGAACCAAGGCAGGGGATTGACGTACACTTGACCACATGCTCCACGTCGTTTGGGAGTGAGCCGTAGGTGGGTACATATGTCTGTACCCGAACGCCAGATTTGAGCGTGGACTCGACTATGTCCATTTTATTCAAAAAGAGGATGATGTTGGCACGTGCAAGCAGAGGGCTCGCGCAGATCTTTTTCCATAGGTTAATCGAGTCTTCCTATAGAATGGCATGAGTGAAGATCAAACGAGAATGAGCACAGGGACGCACCAGCCGGTTAATCATTCTATCCTCATCGAGCACTTGGTTGAACACAAGTGGGGCAAGGAATATGATCGCCTGGACTATATATCCCAATCAGACGACTGTTAAACCGAGGAGGGTTGACAAACCATCATCGAAATAGGGCACCCATTGATGCCTTGACCCACGACTACCACCCACGTCATAGATGTACCATTCTGATCCTAGGAACCAAACTGAGCGAGGAAACACAACGATGCTGAATAACACGTACTATCGTCCGTCACGAATCTATGTTCTTCTACTCCAAACGTCCTGAGTCTAGCTCGTACAATGTCGTCTGCTCGACGTGTCAGAGCGTGGATGCCAAACATGTCAGGACACGAACCTATGCCTGGCTTCCACCCGGGTTTGCCAATTCTCATGATATCATTCAAAAAGAAACCGGCGCTGTGCTCCATGCGGACACCCTTGCGCTTCAGGAGTGCCTGAATGGCAGGGTCTGTCCAAAGGGCATGTATATCAGGGGCCAGCGCTTCGAGAAGAGGTGTTGGATCAGAGGGATGGGGACGCGTGGTGCGGGTAGTGTGTTTGCTCGAGAGGGACGGTGAACGAGGATCGATGGGCTGAGTCAAATAGTCATCGGTGGGAGTATCTCCCGGGGTGGCATCTGGGGCATTTTGGTGTGCGCCTGAGACGCGCTCCAAGATGCTCTTCCAAGCGCCACCAGCGCGGACACAGATTTCACCATTTCCAAATAGACAGCCATCGGGAGAGTGGTCGCCCGCCCCGGATGCCCACTTGGTCCAACCAGTAGATGAAGGGAGGGGTGGGGCTGCACCGCCAAACTCGGGAAGGAGCTGACGGGCTAGATTTGTCTCTACGCTGAGAAGGGGAAGCAGACGGAGACGAAGGGCGGAGTGGGCTTGAGTCAAGGGGGGGTCAGCAGGGTCGTACTTGAGATCGAAAGAAGCTTGTCTGGACGGAGCGCGTGTGATGGCGCTGGCGATGGTAGGGGAGGTAGGGGAGGCGTTACGGGAAAGAGGGCTCGAACTCGAGATTGATGAGCGCGGGAGCACAGCACTGGCTGTGGATTGGTCACTAGGGGGCGTGGGTAAGGCGGGAGAAGGGGTTGCGTGAGCACGGATATTGGAATGGGAAGAGCGTGAGGGGATAGACTGTGAGTCAAGCTCATCGTCGATGATGGCAAGCAACTTTTTGACGGAACTGCAGAGGAATGAGGAGAAATATTGGAGAGATAGTCGGAACATACCCAATGAGATTGAGTTGTATGATAACCTTCCATACTGGAATCTCGCGATGGAAGTAGGTGGGACAAAACGCCAATTGAAAGTCTGGATAGAGACACGGATGAAGGAGGGGAACGAGGGGATGGGAGAAACATACTTCTGAGCATGGTGGACTTGCCAGACTCGGCCTGGCCTGCACGACAGACATGAGCGAGAGGGAATTGTGAGTAAACAGGGGACGTACCGAGGAGGAGAATCTTGACGGCCTTTTTCCGCTTCTCGTGCAGTTTCCTGGACTTTTCGATAGCATCGTCGATTTCCTTTGATATTCTGGCCGCTTCCAGCTGTCGTGCGATGCGGTCTTGCTTCTCTGAGGGAGATTCATTCTGAGGTGGCCTGAAGATGGCGGACCAGGAGTCTTCCTGGATGGACTTTGTGGGACCTCTGTCGAGGGAGCCTCGGTAGTTGATCATGACAAGGAACGGAATATTCCACCCTTTGCTAGGATGCGCTCAAAGTAATAAAGGAAATCGGAGCTCTACCCAAAATTGGAGATCGAGATTGGTCAGCTTAAATCGAGATTTCGGCAGATTGGTCATGCGTTAGCTCGCCGCAGGCGGGCCGAAGCTCGGCAAGGGGTGGATTGCCAGATGTGGAAATGACCACCCAAAGGGTTGCCGCTCGGCACACCACCGCGAGCGGAGTGTAAATTTGAGTGCTAATACGCGTCACATTCACCGTCGGACTTTCAAAATAGGTCGATACGTCGATCGGTCGACCAATCGACCCCTGCGCATGGCGGTGCTCCCGAGATTTCATCGCTCCGACCCTATTTTCAAACTAAGCACGCCGCACCTGGTAGATGTGACTCATCCACCGATAGATTTGCGAATTTATGGAGCGCAGTTTTGACGTGCGACAAATGGCCACCTCAAATTCTGCCTGATATGATCCCTTCATCGTGCGGCGAGTATTGAGCACAACGAACTGAGACTGAGGGGCATCTCCCACCGCTGTAAACATATCTCCCGCCACACGTCACGCTCAAACACGTCGCGGGAAAGTCCACGTGGGCATTCACGCCGCCATCATGTTACAGAAAACCGTGGCGGTGGCGTCAATGTATCTACCTTCCCTAGATATTGTTAGTCGTCCAATCACAGCTCTACCAGTAGTCGCGGCTATTCGAGTCGATCAAACAGTCAAACTACCCAATCTGATAGTCTTATCAAAGGGAGCCGTCAACGCCCCGTTCGAACGAGTTAATGTCGTGTCCCTAGACTCGACCGCTCAGGGTGATGCTGTTCGAGGGGAAAATGCATACACGAGCGCGGTGAAAGGACGAAGAGGGGAGAGTAAGTTTCCCGTGACACGATGACGTTTATACTAATCAATCCAAATCATTCAATCAAGGTAGAACCCAATATAAAGCGACAACAGCAAGACTCGCATACGGTTGAGTCGACCAGGGACATCAAATGCATCAAGAACAGGCCCACTTGATATGCATGCCATCATTGTCACGTCCCATCCCGACCCCGTCGCCTTGTGCGCAGACTCCCGTTCGAGGAAAATACCGTCCATACTTGATGCCACCGACACTCTTGCGTGCTAATAATTCCACCGCATTGCAGCGAACCTCAGGGAGCCGGGACGCCAATCAGCAAGTTAGCCGACCCAATGAGCCTCGATAACCGTAGGTCTGCGTTTTGGTTAGGCCGTTCGGCTCACACGATATGTAAGCTTCATCTAAAAGTGGCTTGGCGAGCAACCTTTTAGGTCACCATAAACAACTAGTCCAGGTCCTGTGCTTGCGTCCACCAATCAAAAATCTCAGATAAGTAGGCCTTCAGAGAGTCGTCAAGCGATAACGTTACTCGACAGTTTTGCAGATGCGGCCTTCCATACTCGCTTCGCATGTTCACGAGGTCGATCGATCAGTTCCCCAGCCACCGGCTGCAGTGATGCTGATTCATCTCTGTTGATCCGGGCTAATTTCACCATCACTTCGCTCAATCAGACGCCGTGTGGTCGGGAATGCTCCTCTCGATGGTCTTCCTTATTGATCGCAAACGAAAAACAGTCTCCGAGATGTTCCCTGGTAATCCATCTACATTTTCATTTCCGAATCAAAGGCCCTTCGATGTCACGGTTGGTGGTACAGCAAAGCGCGCCGAGACCCGGATCTGTGGAACGGTAAATACGGTTCGTCGTATATTTGAGCGTAGATCCGAGGGACGGCAACGAAAACATTGTAGCCGATGTCAATGCAGAACGTCGGTGCGATTCAGGCGTAGACGCTTCTATGTTGGACGTACGGCAAAGCACACCGAGCATCTACATACCTGGCCGAACAGAAATGCTTGAAATAGTCCCCGTTTAGAAAGAAGTTCAGGGTGAGTGCCGTGCAAACGTGTTCCGGCCCAATCAGAGGTAGCGTTAGGCCCTCGTGTAGGCTCGCAAAAGTCTTCAAAAACACAACGTAATACTCATGCTTTCCAGATGTAGTTTGGTCTCGCCTTGTATTACGCCATGCGGCAAGTTAAAAGTATGATGTGATACACCGTGCACTACACATGGTTTGCGTACTAATCACACTCTGCTTGGCATGAACCGTTGGAGACGCCGCCGGGCAGCGTCTGGACAAGGCGGATGATTTCTTTTGGCTGTAGTGAAACAGTTTCCTGGGTTCTGTTCTGCGCTCGACGCGATCGCGGCAACGGCTTATGAGATTACTAATGTGGATGCCTAGTTGTTTCGATCCTGAGCAATACCCGAAATGTTTTGGCATTGCACAAGACGATCGTTGCGGGATTTTTGTTCACACATGCGGGTAGCATAGTTGCTACATGGTGAATACTGGCGAATCACGAGGTAACTACCCGCATGGTAGAGATCCGAAGGCAGAAATGGAAGAAGTTGTACCTATTCATGCGTGAACTGATTCATGTAAATCAGAGGAAATGAATTCGGCGACAAGGCTTACTGCCGCTGATAAATGACCAAGTTCCGTCGGGATCGCTTTTATTGTGATGGGCATCCTCGTGGCCCACTCCACTGTGGCTGTGTGCACGGAGGGGAGCATTTATACAATTACAGTTAAAAAGGCCATTATTACTGCATAGCGTCGGGACCGACAAAAGTTGGTGCGGTATAAGAGTGTGCGTTTTCAAGACTGGGATCCAGAGGCTCGAGTCCAGCTCCCATTACAGCACCTCGTCACGAAGACGGTGGAAACGCGGTCGAGATCAGTGTCTCGTGAGGTACGACTCAGTGAATGCCAACCATGACCATAACAAGAAAGTCACGGTCACGAAGTCCATTGAATATTTGGTCATGACCGTTGGATGGCGCATGACCGCTACTAGTCTTGTCCAGCTGCGTTTGGGGTCTCTGATCCATAAAAGGCAATGATAAGATAAGTGCGCCAGCCTGCTCCTCGCCTGCTATTACTCCACAAAACATAATGAAGCAGCATTCAAGCAGACTACTATATTATGAGTTTGACGACCAACTCATACACTATCTTCGAGAGGCAGGAGAATTTCATACCCTGAAGGTTAGATGTGAGCGAGCGAAAGTCAATGCGACACTAAAGGTATGATTATCATGATCATATTGTTGTTCATGCCGCTCACACACATGTTTCATGCAGAAGATAGTACCGGATCCTCTCGCCGTCTATGAAGATTACTGCTTTGCAGGACAACCACCTAGTCCATTCATCTTGCTTGCCAGACAGGTTCTCTCCGTTACGGCCAACTTGGCCTCATGTGAACGCCTCTTCAGCACGTTTGGTGCAACGCTGACGAAGCTCCGCAACCAGCTTGGTACTAGTACACTTCAAGCCCTCGCCGAGCTCAAGATGCATATTCGGGACCAGCAGCTCCAGAGAGATGGCAAATATCTTTTCACGCGACGGCTTGAAAAGCAAAGACTCGGACAGGATGTAGCGACCACGACTGTGGCAGCTGCCATTCCGGCGATGTGCTCACGCAATCACACACCCCCGTGATCTCATCATCCCAACCAGTACCCACCGGCATACAACCTTCGTCGATTCCTACTAGTAGTTTCGCGTCACTACTATCAGTCGATCCCGGGCTGTGTGCCCACAACAACCCTAACCCAGATCCATTACTGCCAAACCAGCAACAGCTCGACACCGGCACTTGTACATCGGCACTCCGGAGTCTCGTCGACGTACACATCTCACAGAGAAACGAAGACGATCGAGACATGGCCCCCGTTCGCGGGTCTTCGACGCTTCCGAGGATCACAATTCAGAGTCTCTTCGACTTTTCATCATTACATTGGACGGAGATTTACCCAGGTGTTGCGAGACGAAGTTTTGACGATGAACTGGCTCTATATGATCTTATTGATATGGATGCACAAGGCGACGAAGATTTCGAGACTGAAATTGATGGGACGACGCAGGAAATTTTACTAGCTTCGTAGTTCGTAGTCTGTGTGCGAGGGAGAGGCGCCCCGGGCCGTCAGGGCGGTCTGTTCCATCCGTCAGTCACCCGTCTCCGAAGATAAGGGTCTGAAGCCGCGAGCGGCACGGTATGGACAGGGACCGCTAGGGACGCGGTATTGGGCACACGGTTTCGAGCCTGCGAAAGCTCTCGTCAGGGGGCTACCGCTGCCCCGACCGCGGTCCTCCGGGACCGTTTAGGGAACTACCACTAGACACAATGGGGGAGTGCAGAGGCCCGAGCAGCGGCGAGGATAGGGAGGGGGGAGAGCGACGGGTCTTGAGAGGGGAATGCCAACTGGCAGCAGCGACGAGTAAGCCGAAAGGCAGCAGCGGAGGGGGGCGACCCCGGATGAGGTGGTTGCGTTGGGCGGGTTGGGGCGGGTGGGGAATGCGGAGGCTTCTTATCCGAGCGCGAGGGCTCAGCAGGTAGGCTGCTCCCACGGGCCACACGGGCAATACCCACTCCTTTCGGAAATGGACCTGCGCTTGTGCGTTCCCATGCGGTCTCACGGGAAATAGTTCCCGTGAGTTCCGGTCCCTCGCCATGCGATAAAGCATTCGACCGAAGACAACACAGAATATATCATAGTGCTTCTCTATCTCCGGCTTCCGGCTAGGCAACAGTTGACCGGACCGGTCGTGACCGTAATGTGACCAATCACTGACTTTTTTGACCGGTCAATAACCTGTCTTTCACTGGTACGACTACGGATGACAAAGTAATGGTCCAACACTGGAGAGTCCTAGTCAGGGACGGCAACCACGATATTTGGCACAGGCTGACACACAGCGATGCAGGCAGGCAGAGATTTTACCTCAATTGCAGTGTCAAAGGATGGGAAGTGGGTGGTAGCCATCGTCTGGGATGTCGCAGGGTAGCCGAAGACTGCACATGAGGCTCGACGGCACTATACCGCCCGTGCCTGGACGATCACATGTCTTTGTTGGTCCACTCGAACACCATCTGTGGATGACGGCGGAGTCGCGGACAGGTTTGAGTTACAACGTGGCGATGAGTCTGGTGACAGACCGTCCAGAAGGAAGCAAGTCGCTGATAACGTGACGGACCTTGGCCAGAAAGTCAGCTTATGCGACGATCGCATCGCTACTGGGGCGTTTCCTCCATCATGCATCAGAATCCACGACGGCGATACATGATGCATAATAAGCTAGTCCAACTTTTCGTCTCCCCATCGAATAGCTTTCACTGCTTACGTGATCAAGTGATACGCACTCATTCTCCAATTGCGGAGCTCCCCCAGGTCCAATCACGTCTCTACTACCAATCACATTGGTGAGCAGTCGGAAAATCATTGTCGCTTCCGCAACCAATTTTATATTTTCTAGGGACATCATCGGATCAATCACGCAATTGAACATGCCAACAGGACATGTATGGCTAAGTAATCACCCTCTCTCCAGCATCATAGCTCTCTCCGAACGAGTCCCAGGGGGACAAGAAAGTCGCCCTTCGCGGTCCTATGTTGAATTCATTCCGCGACGTTTCTTCATCGACGAGAACCGTTACCGAGATCCGAAGACTACCCGGCTTTGTAAACCTTCTTGACGGACGGAACTAGAGGCAATCATACAGGAAATACATACGGAGAAAGACGGGCTTGAGCAAGCATCTTTGACGCGGCGGAAGCATTCTGGTGAGTTGTCACATCCCCTCCCGTTCGCGACGAATTGAACCCGTCTTCGACCGAAGGAACTCAAGAAACGTATCTCGAAGTCCAGGAAAAATGGCCAGTCTCTTGACGACGGGCTCTCTCCACTTCCAAGATCACATTTCAGCAACCTGAATCCGAGCTCGCCGAGGCACGCAGACGTGATGGGCGTTTGCGGTCTGGCCCAGATACTTGTAAAGCCGAAGTTGTTCCGTGCCTACCACAGGGTGAATCTCGGCACTACAGCGTTCAAGCCAAGCCACGAAGCAATGGGCGCGGAGGCAGCACTTCCAGAAGAAATCATGAATTTCGTAGGGACTGAAAATGAGGTGCATTCGCTTCGTGAAGTCGTATAGATAAGTCCACAACAGTTAAGTAAGACGATGCGTAATGTGTTTTTCTGTGTCGCTCATGCTTTCACCCAGATGCATGCACAAGCAACCTGAACGACACTCATCAACCAGCGCGACTACGAGGACGCGATGAGGACCTTCGAGCTACACCCCACTGCGAACCGGAAAAAACTCGGGACTCGAATACCCGTGGATCCCTGATCTTGTCGTACGAGTCCAACCACAAAGGATAATGACAGTGACATCGATTTTAGTTCTGAGGCTGATTCGAACGCCGTGTTCACGCGGACGAGGAGTGTACTCTAGCGTTGAGGCTGCCAGTTGCCTACCTCGAACAGCTGCTGTGCAAAGAAGGCATTGTATAAGTGCATTGCGACTGACTGCGAGATCTTCGTCCCTGGATACAAGCTGACTTTCCTGAAGTACGTCGGTGCAAAGGTGCCCTTTTTCTATCGGTTACGTGTCTTCCGCACGTCGGACATTTTGTCGGTATAGCTGATGACCCGGAAACGTTAGTATGTTTATCCACATGATTGGCTCGGGTCATCGATCTGTCTTATTTCTCCCAGGCAAACAGGTCCAAAGGAAACCTCTCGGGAGGTGTACATCATGAGCAAGTTCGGCAGGATCTGAAACACTGCAATTGCGTCACAGTCAAGCGGTGTTAGAGGACCGATCAAATCTTAAGTCAGTGACTTTCAACTTACATGACTCGGATCTACAACTGCGGCACTCACGCACCCAACGCCATTCTCTTTTGATCTCTCGGAATGATGATTCACTGGGGCAGAGTTCGCTCTTATGACAAATCAAAATTTTTTATGCGCTGAACACACTGCCGCAGTTTCAACTCAGGTATGTACGGATAGTGCTGTACTCTAGTATAGTCTTGAAGGCTTCGCCAGCGCTCCTTGAATTATTGACTATGCGGGCTCAATATTATCGGTTACAACCTGGCCTTACTGATTTAGTGTTGCGCTTCCCACCTCCCCACCCAAAGATCCATCACGATACACGGGTCAAACAAACTCTGTCTGAATGATCATGCAGAGTGTTTACAATGCCGGCCGGTCCGCCGGCCCGCGCATCCCACAGGCACGGTCAAGTTCCCCACAAACCAATTCACTCTCATATAAGAGGGAAATCATCATTATGTATGGAACTCGAGGGTCCACTTTTTTGGTTGTTCCCGGACGTTGCCTTTGCTCACCACCACACGTTCGTCAACATGACCATCACCAACTTCAAGAATATTCGGGTATATTGTGGGTAGACAGGATATTTAGTGTCTTCCTGGTCCCAAGTACCTTATCCAAGTGAACAGGGCTGGCGTTTGTTGCCTACTGGGGTATCGTACTGTTTGGTTATGATACGTGCGTCTCGGCCTTAAGTCGAAGATCTTTTTTTCGGCTCACTCTCCGCTAGCGGTATCGCTGGAGGTGTCGTGTCTCAAACCTACTTCGAGACACACTTTGGCATCATCAAACCCGATGGCACAGTCAACAAAAGTCAGGATGTAACAGTCTCATCCAACGTAGTATCTGTTCTCCAAGCTGGTGCATTCTTTGGCGCTCTCGGAAGTGCACCCCTCTCTGGTAGATGACTCGATAATTCTTCCGCATGCTGTATGTGTTGATATTAACACCCTTCGCAGCGTACTTTGGACGCAGATGGACTCTTGTTAGTTTTACGCTCGTGTTTTGTGTCGGAGCTGTAAGTTTCAATTTGGCTTGGCGGCATGGTGAAGTTTCACACTGACTATAATAGATTCTTACCACGGTGGCTAGCGGTAGTCGTGGTATTGGCTACATCTATGGCGGACGCGTCGTATCGGGTTTTGGTATTGGCGGGAT
>QFEM01003635.1:0-11172 GCA_003316205.1 Boletus bicolor
TGCGGAATGGCCAGTGGGAAGCCTTCAGGTTCAAAGCTCTCTTGGACTCAGGAGCTTCCCACACTTTTATCGATCACGATTACGTTCACCGTCACGGCATTCCCTTTTATACTCTTGAAAATCCCATAAAAATACATAACGCAGACGGCTCTGAAGGAGCAATTGGACAAATACATCATGCAGTTACTTTGGTTGTGGAAATAGCCGGACATTACGAAACTATAGACGCTTACATTTCGAAAATCGGGACACATCGTATGATTATCGGGTATGATTGGCTTTACCGCCATAACCCTGTCATCGATTGGACCCTTCAAACTATTTCTTTTCCACGATGTACTCAATACTGTAAAATCATGGGGCTCGGACCCCCGATCCACGGTTGCTCTCCCGCCACCTTACGTACCATAGAAGAAGGACTAAAAGAACAGGTACCGGAGACCTATCACGAGTTCTTGGACGTGTTTTCGGAAAAAGAATCCGAACGCATGCCTATTCGAAAGCCTTGGGATCACGCAATAGATCTCAAGCCGGACTTCGTTCCGAAGAAGGGTCAAGTCATTCCCCTCTCTGACATTGAAATGGACGAAGTTCGTACATTCATCGACAAAGAGCTCAAAAAGGGTTATATCAAGCCTTCTAAATCTCCGCAGACCTCACCGGTCTTCTTCATACCAAAAAAGGATGGCAAGAAGCGAATGGTTATGGACTATCGCTATTTAAATGAAGGTACTATTAAAAACTCCTATCCGCTTCCCTTGATTCCGCAGCTTATCGATCGGCTGAAAAATGCCGACATGTTTACGGCCCTGGATCTCCGATGGGGCTACAACAATGTTCGGATCAAGGAAGGCGATGAATGGAAGGGCGCTTTCGTTACGCCCATTGGTGCCTATGAACCAACGGTTATGTATTTCGGGATGACCAACTCACCCCCTACCTTCCAACAGATGATGAATGACATATTTAACGACATGTATGCCGTAGTCATTATTTATATCGACGATTGTATGATATTTACGTCGAAGAAAACGAAGGAAGAGCATGAGGAGGTCGTAAAAGAGGTTCTGCGTCGTTTACGCGATAATGACCTCTACGTAAAACCCTCTAAATGCTTCTTCTCAAAAGATCAGGTGGACTTTCTCGGTATGGTAGTATCTAAAAAGGGGGTGGAAATGCAAGAAAAGAAGGTTTCTGGAGTTATGAACTGGCCAGTTCCAACGAGGCTAAAGCAGCTCCAAGGGTTTCTCGGACTTTGTAATTATTATAGGTGCTTTATTTCGGGCTTTGCCGAGGTTGCATGCCCCCTGAACGATCTGACCAAGAAAGACGTTCCATTCGCATGGGGTCCTGACCAGCAAGCGGCATTCGAAGCCCTCAAAAAGAAGTTCACCATGGCCCCCCTTCTCGCGTATCCTAACCGCGATCAGGAAGTTCGGGTAGAAACGGACGCCTTGGATATTGCTACGGGAGCTGTGCTCTCAACTTTATGCAGCGATGGTAACTGGAGGCCTATTGCCTTCATCTCTCATTCTTTTGATAGCGCTGAGCGCAACTATCCTATTTATGACAAGGAACTTTTGGCAGTGATTCGGGCGCTGGAAGAATGGCGTCATTATCTTATTGGTCGCGAACGATTTGAAATCTGGACCGACCATAAGAACCTCGAGTATTGGAAAAAGCCACAGACTCTTAGCGGTCGGCAGGCCTGTTGGCACGCGGTTCTCCAGGAATTTAATTATGTTTTCATTTACAAGCCTGGTGCTTCAAATGGTCGGGCGGATGCGCTCTCGCGTCACCCGGACCATGGGGAGGCTGTACAAGACCACAATACCAATATCACGGTCTTGCCTCCTTCCGTTTTTATTAATTCTGTCGCTTTATCTTCGGACTTTTATTCGGAGTTGGAATCTGCGTCTGCCTCCATGGGGGTGGATGCGGTGAACGACTTCCTTTTTGACTCTACTATGAACATTTTCAAAAATGACAAAAACAAAGTTTTCGTACCTCCTTCTCTTCGTACTCGTCTTCTCACCTTATGCCACAATTCCCCTGTCTCTGGTCACGGCGGTCATGCCAAAACTATTCATACCCTTACACGCTATTTTTCGTGGCCTGGAGTCACTAAAGACGTTAAAGAATACGTAGATAGCTGCCAAGTGTGCGCCCTCACGAAGGGTAAGCAAAAGGCACCGGCAGGAAAAATTATGCCTCTTCCCACTGCAAAGCATCCATGGGAAGATCTTTCCGTAGATTTCATCACGGGTTTACCCGAATCACGTTCCTTTATGGCTATTTGTGTTGTTGTCGATCACTTCTCCAAAGAAGTGGTCTTTATTCCCACTACGGATACTTGTTCTTCCGCGGACTTAGCCGCACTTTTCAGAGATCACGTCTGGTGCATACACGGACTCCCTTCTTTCCTTGTTTCAGATCGTGGACCCCAATTCGTGTCTGCATTCACCCAAGAGCTTTGCAAACTCCTTGGAATCCATCAGAAAATCTCCACTGCATATCATCCTCAAACTGATGGACAAACGGAGCGCGTTAACAGAGACTTAGAACAATATCTCCGCGCTTACGTAGGAAAAAAGCAGCATGACTGGGCGGATTGGTTAAAAATGGCACAATTCTCCCACAATAATACCGTCACTACAGCCACTGGTGATATCCCGTTCAACGTTACTCGCAATTACGCCCCTCGCATGGGTTTTGAAGGGAAATTATCGGGCTTTGCGGGAGAAGTAGGTCGTTCTCACAGGGAGATAGAAGCGGTGTTAGAAGAATCATGCAATAAAATGGTCGCCGCTTCTGAAAAAAGACGTTCGGAAGCCCCGGAATATTCCATTGGTCAGCAGGTCTGGCTATCTACCGATAAATTAAACCTCCCGTATACGGCAAAAAAGCTTACACAGAAATGGATTGGACCCTACACTATCTCCGCGGTCCTTCCTAACGCCGTTACCCTTAAACTTCCCCGCACCGTGCGAATTCACCCCACGGTTAACATCTCTCGCGTAAAACCTTATCGGGAGACCCTACCCGGACAACCTAAAGTCCGTCCTGACGCGATTGAGGTGGATCAGGAAGGGGAAGAACAATTCGAGGTTGAATTTGTTGCTGCTTCCCGTCTTAAGAACAGGAAATTAGAGTATTTGGTACATTGGAGAGGATATGATGAAACCGATCGTACCTGGGAATCAGCTGACATCATCAACACCGCCCCTCTGGCAGTTGCTGATTTCCATCGAAAAAATCCATCCGCTCCCCGCAAACTTCGCGGTCTTACTGTTTCCTCGTTCGCCTCTCTATTTACTCCTTTCGAGAACTTCACCGAAACCATTCCTTCCACAACTTGCCTGGAATTCGAGTCCTAAAAAGGGGGTAGTGTTATAATATGAACATTTTCAAACTTTTTTGAACTTCAACTTTTCTTCTTTCCAGTCACATGATCAGTGCACGTGACCGTGGGAACCAGCACATGACTAGGTCTAGAACCTATGACGTCATACCTCATGGTACCCACGCCCTTTTAATTTCCGCTCTTCTCACACTGCCTCTTTAGTCTCTGTCTCTTCTATTCCCATGCCTGGCTTCTGCTATTAGTCTATTTATGGTAGTTCCTCCCACGCATAGCATGGTCTGTGTGCGCGCCTGTATCATATATAAGGTAGACACTTACGACTGGAATCCCCAGTCTAATCCACTTGTTTGTTGCTTTACTGGTCATTGCCTTCGGGACTTGTTCCTGATTGTAGGCCTGCATCGAACGGAAGCGACTACCTCTTCCCCTCTTCCTCTCCCGCACCTCTACTCTTTTTATCGCCAGGACACGTGTAGCCTGCGAGATAGCTCGAGCCTTGTGGATTCTTGTCGTTCGCGATAGGGTCATAACAGCAGCCTCTGGCTGATCCGACCCCACCTGATCCCACCAGTTTCTCCGATCACAAAGCTCCTCCGATCGCGATCATCAGCGCCCCTGCATTCGCACTGGCCTGTTGCCTCGAGGGCTCCATGCAGTTTAGTATGCAGATCTGTCCCCAGGAGAGTGATCTCCGTTCTGCTTCTGTTACCTCCGAGCCTGTTGACCTCACTAGTATTCCTCCGGAGTACCATGACTTCGCCGATGTCTTCAGCAAAAGTAAAGCCGATATGCTCACTCTGCATCACGAGCACGACTTGAAAATCGACCTGGAAGACGGAACTTCACCTCCTATCGGAACTACATACTCCCTCTCACCCTCCGAACTCGAGTCCCTTTGGACGTTCCTCGATGAGCACCTAGCAATGGGGTTCATCCGTCCCTCCTCATCTCCTCATGCAGCTCCGGTCCTCTTTGTCCACAAGAAGGACGGTTCCCTCCGTCTTTGCATAGACTTCCGAGGACTGAACAAGATCACGAAAAAAGACCGCTACCCACTTCCCCGTATCTCCGACCTCCTCAACGCTCCAAGCCACGCCAAGATCTACACCAAAATCGACCTCCAGCATGCCTACCACCTAGTCCGCATTTCGGAGGGAGACAAATGGAAGACGTCCTTCCGGACATGCTACGGCTCATATGAGTGGCTCGTTATGCCATTCGGTCTTACAAATGCCCCAGTGGCTTTCCAGCGGTTTGTCAATACTGTTTTCGCTGATCTCCTCAATGTTTGCGTTATAGTCTACCTGGACGACATCCTTGTCTATTCCGCAGACCCCACTTCCCACAAGGAGCATGTCCAGGAAGTCCTCCGGAGACTCCGTAAACATGGCCTCTATGTGAAGCCCGAGAAGTGCGAGTGGTCCACAGACACTACTGAGTATCTCGGCTATTTCCTTTCACCCTTCGGTCTCACTATGTCTTCGGACAAAATTAAGACTATACAGGAATGGCCGGAGCCTCGGAAAGTGAAGGACATTCAATCTTTCCTCGGCTTTGCCAACTTCTACCGTCGCTTTATTGCAAACTACTCTGACATTGTCATTCCTTTAACTCGCCTTACTCGCAAAGGCACTCCATGGTCTTTCGGTGATAATTGCCGTTCTGCCTTCCGCACCTTGAAAGACGCTTTCACCTCCGCTCCTGTCCTCACCCATTGGTTACCTGACGCTCTGATGATTGTAGAAACCGATGCCTCTGACTACACCATCGCTGGTATCCTCTCCATCCGTTGTCCGGATGAGGAACTCCGGCCTGTCGCGTTCTACTCTCGTACCCTCTCCGCTCCGGAGCTCAACTACAACACCCATGACAAGGAGCTCCTCGCCATTCACGAGTCCTTCCGGACTTGGTGCCATTACCTCGAAGGCTCCAGCACTCCTATTGACGTCGTCACCAACCACAAGAACCTTGAATACTTTGCTACCACTAAACTCCTGACCCGCTGGCAAGCCCAGTGGTCGGAGTTCCTTTCGCAATTCCACATGGTTGTCCGTTTTCGCCCCAGACGCCTTGGCGCAAAGCCCGATGCCCTCACTAGACACTGGGACGTCTATCCCAAAGAGGGGGATAAGGACTACGCTTGCATCAACCCTCATAACTTCCATCCCATTTTCACCCATGAACAGCTCGCTGCGTCCCTACGGGCTTCCATTCTCGCTGCTCCGGTCCTCTGGGCAAGCACCCTTTACGACATTGAGGAGCTTCAGGACGACATACTATCCACCCTTCCTTCCAACTCTCTCGCCGAACTCCACATGTCCACCCCCAAACCCTCCGACTCCCGTTGGTCAGTTGACTCCAACGGTTTCCTCCGTTTAGACAATTGTATCTACGTTCCCGACTCCAACGACCTCTGACTCCGCATCCTCCGATGCAAACATGATCATCCGCTCTCCAGACATTTCAGCCAGAACCGGACCTTGGAACTCATTCGTCGCGAATACACCTGGCCAGATATCAGGACCTTCGTCAAAGACTACGTCTCCTTCTGTACCTCCTGCGCCCGCACGAAGGTTCCTCGGCATCACCCCTACGGGCTCCTGAAGCAGCTCCCCATCCCTGAGAAGCCATGGAACTCCATCTCCATGGACTTCATCAAACAACTCCCCGAGTCCTCTGGGTTCATGGCAATACTCGTGGTCATAGATCGTCTCTCCAAACAGTGCATCTTCATCCCTACTCACGACACGATCACCTCTCCGGAGCTCGCAAAACTCTTCCTCCTCCACGTCTTTTTGAAGCATGGAGTTCCCTCCCACATCACCTCCAATCGAGGAATGGAGTTCGTCTCCCATTTCTTCTGTTCCCTCGGAAAAGCTCTGGACATCCAACTCCACTTTACCTCCAGTTATCACCCAGAAGGAGATGGTCAAATGGAGCATATGAACCAGACTCTCGAGCAGTATCTTCGTATCTATTGTAATTACCAACAGGACAACTGGTCTGAACTCCTGCCCCTCGCAGAGTTCTCTTACAACAATGCCCCTAGCGCAACCACAGGTGTTTCTCCGTTCTTTGCCAACAAGGGTTACCACCCCAACATCTCTGTTCATCCGGAATGAGATCTCACCTCTGCTCGCGCTCGAGAATATTCTGTTGACCTCGATACCCTCCATCAGTTCCTCCGTGAGGAGATGGCCCACGTCCAGCAACGCTACCAAGGACCGGCGGATGCCAAGCGAACTCCGGCACCAGACTTCAAAGTCGGTGACCAGGTTTTCGTGAAAGCTAAGTACTTCTGTTCCACTAGACCTTCGAAGAAACTCTCTGAGAAGAATCTGGGACTGTATACCGTCATCGCTCAGGCTGGAACCCACTCCTTCACGCTCCAACTCCCCAACTCTATGAAATCCGTTCACCCTGTCTTCCACGTATCCCAGCTAGAACCCTCCGTACCTAACGTCATTCCCAACCAGGTACAACCTCCTCCACCTCCGGTCGAAGTGGACGGAGAACCAGAGTTCGAGATCTCTGAGATCCTCAACTCCAAAATAGACCGACGATGAAAAACCTGCAAGTTGCTCTACCTCGTGCGATGGTCTGGCTACAAAGGTACTGATGAAGAAACCTCCTGGCTGTTAGCCACAGAGCTCGGACATGCTTCCAAACTTGTTGATCACTTTCATTCTCAGTATCCGGAGAAGCCCAGACTTCACTCCACATGATCAGACAAAATATGACTTGCATTTTTGACTACAGAGGGCGACGAGGACTAGCTACACCTCTTCTTCTACTTCCTCACCCTCACTCCGGTCACCTTCCTCCATCTCTGCGTCTTCCTTCTCCATCTCCACCCTCGCCACCTCATTAGCCTCCGACCTCAACTCCGTTACCCCCTCCATGACCTGCTTCCTCTGCTGCACTGGCTTCTCCACCTCCTCCGTCCCCGGCCAGACACACCTCGCTTTCACCCAACGGCACTCCTTGCACGACGTCGCCTTCCCAGGCCCCAGGACGCACTCGAGGTCCTTGGCGGTGCACCGAGTGCACGCCTCAACCTCCAAGACCTCCTGCACCTTCCCCTTACTCAACCCAGCGAGCCGTTGCTGCTCACGCACCTCCTCAGCCTTCTCCGGCAGATCCGTTAGCTCCGCCAACTCTGAGTCGAAGAACACTCACCCTTCTCCTGGCCGCCGCTTCAGCCACCTCACACCTCTCCTTCTCGTGCGCCTTCTCCTCTTCCACCCTCTTCCGTTCCTCCTCCGCCTTCTTCCTTGCCTCCTCCTCCTTCTTCGCCTTCACCCGTCACCTCCGTTCGGCGAACTTCGCCACACACAATTCATCGTTGTCGTTGTCGTCATTCTCCGCCAATTGGTCATCAGACCAGTTTTTGATATCATCAAAGTCAGACATGGTGGTGGTTTGGAAAGGAGAGGTACCAGTAGGACTTCGTGGTTTATATAGGGCCTTACCCCCAACCCACATTTCTTTGGACTCTGATAGTTTTTTACAACTCTGCATTGTCGCTCACTTAGGCCTTCAGGGGTTCAGGCCTAAGAGGGGGATACTGTCATATCCCAGATTTCGCCCAAGCCCAACTCCAGCATCTCCGGTGCTGTACTCACCAACTCCGGACCTATATCATCGTTCTCGCAACTCCGGGCCCTCAGAGTTGCCCCTCCGTTTCATCTACCCCGTAATGTACATTTCCAATACCTCGTATCTCCATTTTGCCCTATGCCCTGACTTCCCTGTTTTCCCTGACTCCGTCGTAGTTACCCGTTGGCCCTTCGGTTAGTTTCCTCCGTCTCGTTACTTACCCTAGAAAATACTCATACCCCCGAAAATACTTGTACCCTAGAAAATACTTGGACCCTCGGACTTGCTCCTCCGTCCCCGTTTGTACACCGTATATAAGTACTTACCGATAGGCCATGTACCTCAGTTCGAATATCATATTAGACTCACCTCCATCTCTCTCTGTCATCTCTGAGTCTTGACAGCTCACCTCTGACCCAACCTCTGTTGAACTAAGGTTACTTGTAACCTCTCGTTCACCCTCCGACCATCTCCATAAATACGGGACACCGGACTCGGACAAGGGTGCACCACATACAGTGAAGCCGAAGTCCCATCACCTCGTACACAACTCCGGAGTTCCGGAGTTTGTATTGGAGCTGACCCGGTCTTAACAGTATATTTGAACTCGTACTTGTTCCAGAGTCCGCTCACGATGTCTACTCGTGTCACTAGGTCTAGAGCCCGCACCATAGGCGCACCTACCAACGCTTCCCCCCGTTTCAACCCTCTCAGCATGTTCGGGAGCAGTTGTCGAGGTCCTGAACTCGTCGACCAGTTCTGGAGCTTCTCCGCTTGACGTACCCCCATCTCTGCTTCACAAGAGCGCCCCCAACCGCAATCTCCTACTCCAGGAGCGCGTATCGTCGAGCTTGACCTCAAAGGAGACCCCTCTCCTTCCTCATCACTTTCCAGCCAGTGCCTGAGCGAAGGAGCGCCTGGCTTCCATACTTCATCCAACGATGGTGGTCCTCTGGACGGCCCAGACTTTCCCGGAGATGATCCGTCAGATGACAACTCCGACTTCCTTGGTGATGACGGTGATTACCCCTCCGATTCTGATGATGAGCTCATACCGCGAGACACCCTTGCTCAGCTCACGAGTGCCATTAAGGGCCTTGCTCGTTCCTCCCGTTGTCCCACCCCCGCATCTGCTCCTCGCACCAAAGTCCGAGAACCAGACCAGTTTGACAGGACGGACCCCTGCAAACTCCGAGTTTTCTTGGTACAATGTGAGTTGAACTTCCAAGACTGCCCTAAGGCTTTTGAACTGGACCGTGCTAAAGTGACCTTTGCACAGTCCTACCTCAAGGGCATGGCGTTGGAATGGTTCGAACTGGACCTGCTCCAGATGGAAGGACTGGACATCCGTCCACTATGGATGGACGACTTCATGGAGTTCATCTCCGAGCTTCAGACCAACTTTGGTCCCCACGATCCTGTCAGAGATGCGGAGCATCAACTCGACCACCTTTCAATGAAGGATGGCCAGAGAATCAACAAGTATGTGGTAGAGTTTAACTGCATAGCTTCGCAGGTCCGAGGATATGGAGAAGGTGCCCTCTGGCACCATTTCTACAATGGGCTTCCTGACCGTATCAAGGATGAAGTCTCTCGCATCGGGAAACCTTCAACGCTCTCTGACCTTCGTCACCTCACCCAGTCTATTGATGCGCGCTATTGGGAGCGCAAATCCGAAATCAATCGTCAGACGAAGCCCACTCCGTCCTCCTCCTCTAAATCCTCTGACAAACCCTCCAACTCTGCCTCCGCTTCCAACTCCGGTAGCTCCAAGGACTCCAAGGAGTCTAAGGGTAAGCCTGCCTCCAACTCCTCTTCTCCTCCGAAACCCGACCTTTCATCGAAACTTGGCAAGGATGGCAAGCTGACCGCCGCCAAACGAAAGTGCTGCTTCGACGAGAAGCTCTGCATGTTTTGTGGTCACGCAGGACATATGGCCAAGGATTGCCCTGTTAAGACTGGATCAACTCCAGTACGAACTCCGGAACTCCGGAGTTATGTACGAGGCGAGCAGGACTTCGGCTTCACCGTATGTGGTGTGCCCTTGTCCGAGTCCAGTGTCCCGTATTTACGGAGATGGTCGGAGGGTGAACGAAAGGTTACAAGTAACCGTAGTTCGACAGAGGTTGGGTCAGAGGTGAGCCGTCAAGACTCAGAGAGGGTCAGAGAGAGAGGTGGAGGTGAGTCTAATGTGATATTCGAACTGAGATACATGGCCTATCGGTAAGTACTTATATATGGTGTATGAACGGGGACGGAGGAGTAAGTCTGAGGATCCAAGTATTTTCTAGGGTACAAGTATTTTCGGGGGGTCGAGTATTTTCTAGGGTAAGTAACGAGACGGAGGAAACTAACCGAAGGGCCAACGGGTAACTACGATGGAGTCAGGGAAAACAGGGAAGTCAGGGCATAGGGCAAAATGGAGATACGAGGTATTGGAAATGTACATTATGGGGTAGGGGGTAGATAAAACGGAGGGGCAACTCCGAGGGCCCGGAGTTGCGAGAACGATGATATAGGTCCGGAGTTGGGCTTGGGCGAAATCTGGGATATGACATGCCCGAGGTCTATGTCTCGTGTGTCCAAAGGTCACGCTGCTACTACCACTCCAAAAGCCAAACCGGAGGCCTCCTCCGAGGCAAAAAAATAGTCCCCAACCTCCGTAGCTCCGCATGGGAAGGAGGTTGCGGTGATCCCGACTGTGCAACAAAGGAGATCCGTCTCAATGCGTCCACTCTCTCAGATCCCAAGTCACTTATGCCTTTAGTCTCTTTAGCCTCCTATCCAATTTCACCTTTCCATGCTCTCGTAGATTCCGGCTCCTCCGATTGTTTCATCGATACATCATTTGTTAATAAACATAGTCTTTCGACCTACCCCGTACCTCCATTACCACTCCGCTTATTCGACGGAACAACCAACAGTACGATAACTTGAGCCATAAACCTTTCTGTCCAATTCCCTACTGGCGATATCACTCCGACAACATTTTATGTCACTCCACTGGACTCTTCCTGCTCCCTTGTTCTAGGACACAACTGGCTCACCTGCCACAATCTGTTGATTGACTGGGTTTCAAGCAGTAGCTCTTTCCATGCACCAGAGCAGAGTTTGCCAGCACCTTCGAGCTCTTCTCCGCAGCTGTTATAATACAGTGGCTCAAAAAACTGTCCGCATGTTTGGTCATTTTTCACTAAATGTGTTATTCC
>QFEM01003642.1:0-12514 GCA_003316205.1 Boletus bicolor
GATGGTAGACTAGATAGAGCGAGAGGATCTGTGCGCCGAGCCAGAGGGCGGTACCGTTGCTGCGACCATCGTCTGACTGGGAGAGGTGGAAGATGTGTGCAAGATGAGGATATGTGAGGGAGGATATATGTTTTGTGTGGTGGGCAGGGAGGGGCTCAGACATGTTCCTGGGTGAAGCGACACGCGGGTAACTCGGAAATGACCTCCTCCCGCTGACCAAGTCTCTCTCTCTTTACCAACACGTTCCTTTTCTTCGCGTCGCCATGAAGGCGTTCCTCAACAGGCTCAACCGCGGCCTATCAAAGGACCCAAAGGACAAGGACAAGGACAGAGACAGAGACAAGGACAGGGACAAAGATTCCCTCGTCGCTCGCGACCGTAGCGACACCAACACCCTCAGCTCGTCGACCAATTCCCCAAACACAACTCCCCCCTCTCGCGCGAAGAAGGAGCTCATCCAGCTCCCCCCTCTCCCCGAATGGCCCCCGCTCCACTCTCGCCCAGAAAATCGTCATTCTCTTGTGCCCAGCATTGCCCCCGCTCAGATACAGAGGTCCGCCAGTGCCGGCACTACGGGAACCAACGCCGGTACCCCCTCCTCCCTCGCCTCCACCAAACCTTTGCCGGACCTCTTTGCTCGTCCCCTCCCTCCCATCGAGGAACCAAACGATGCCGACAATGACAGTGGCGTCGGTCTCCCCGTATCCTCCCCCGTACCCCACACAGCAGATCCTTCAGAACCCCCATCCAAGTCCGCAGCGCGCAAGGCCGCCGAAACTGCCGCTAACTCGGAAATACAGAAAAAAGTTGCATTCATTTCTCCCCCTCCGACTCCATCAGGACCCTCAACCTCACAGCCCCTTCCTGATACAACTGCGAACCCCACTATCTCCGTATCACCCTCGCAAGCGCCTGCGGCTGTCCCCCTCAAAACCACTGTCTCACGCTTTCAGGCTACACATGGCAAAGACACGCGGGGTTCTGCATCAACCGCTGCCTCGTCCTCACGTACAGACTTGGGTTCCAAACAAACCACCACCAGCACATCCACCCCTACTCCTCCCTCTCTGCCCCCAATCTCTGCCCAAAGTATCAAGGCAACCTCAACACGCACCGCACTTTCACCCTATCCTGGTTCTGTCCGTTCTGGAACACCTTACTCTCAAATGTCCAACACGAGCACGCGGATCCTCGCCGTCTCCTCGTGGAGCGAGGCTGCGGAGGAGGATCTGGTGAGCAACCTTGGTCCGCGCGAGCGCACAAGACAAGAAGTCCTCTGGGAGATCGTCGCCAGTGAGGAACGGTATGTCCCTTGTCTTTTAGTCGCCTATCTAAGCGTCGTCCCTTGACATATGCAACGCAGGTACGTCAACGATCTCCAAAAAATGAAGGAAACTTTCATCGAACCGCTCCTCCATCCCTATGCGTCACCACCTCCTATCTCGCCATCCCCATATGATTATGATGAGTATCCTCCTCCATCTGCTCGCGTCGACTCTCCACACGAGTCCGTCGACGTACTTCCCATCGCTGCTCGTTTCATGTCTCCCACTGACTTCCGTTCCGACGGCATCTCTGGTGTTACCCCCGAAACCAAGTCTCTGGCCCCCACCACACCAAACATCGATGACGAATCGGCCGAGTCTGAAATGGAGGACGATCTCCCTGGCTTGCAAAGCAACCGCGCGAATGTGTCTGCGAAGCACACTCATCCTCGTTCACCCTATCGTGCGGGCTCAGCTCAGACCGGCAAGAGTAGTAAAGGCAAGGAGTCGGTACCTTTCCCATCCCGGTCTCATGGGTCACTTCCCCCAGTTCAGCGCATAAACCAAGTCAATGCGTCCTCACAGTCGCTAGGACGGCAGTCTGGTCCTGAGCGTGAGCGTGACAAGGATCGCGAACGGAAAGATAGCGCGAAAACGACGCCAACGGTTCACAGCCGTCTACTCCGCAGGCCTAAGCGATCGCAGACACAGCAAGATGGGTCGTTGCACACGCCTGTTCCTCCACATCTCCTCCCCGAAGACCTGCGAATATGTTTGGAGGTCATTGAGGGTGGTGTCCTTGACGGACATGTCAAACTCAGCGAAGGGTTGAGAAAGCGGTATGAGGAACAATACCCGCTCGTCCGGTCGCTCGCAGACGTCTTCGTCTTGAACGTATGTGCTCACTCAGTCGCTGTTGAACAGTTATTGATCTGTCACAGTCACACATTTTCCAAGGCTATGCTACTTACGTCCTGCATCTTGAGCGTGCGCTCGAGCAGGTCGATAATGCCCTTTCCACGGCAAGTGCTGCCAAAAAGCCCAAGAATCAGGATGCTGCGGAATGGCTCAAGGTGTGCAAATCCTTGCAACGACTGGAAGAGTCGGCTGCCGACAAGGGCGAGACTGGTCTTGCAATCACATTATCGAAACCCTTCCAGCGTCTGCTCAAGTATCCCCTTCTTTTCCAGAATCTCCTCTTCCATACCGACCCCAGCACGTTTGAATATGAGAGCACCCTCCAGATGGTCGCTGAAGTAGAGTCAATCGTGCGAAGCATTGAAGATGAGAAGATCCAGAAAGAGGATCGAGATAAGACGAGGGATGTTTTCGCGCGTATCGAAGGCCTCGACAAGGTGAAGCAATTGGCGATCCCGAAACCATCCCGGCTACTCTTGGAAGAGAGGCAGCTCATCGTCGGTCGTGAAGGATCGGCGTCAGCCTCGTCAACACCTAAAGGATCGAGCCCCCCACCAGTGATGGCCATGAAGAACGTCAAGGGCAAAACATCATTCCGACGGCTGAGCGACGTGCTTGGCGCAGGTTCTGGTATGGGGGGAAAAAAGGACTTATGGTTGGTGGTCTTCAACGATGTGGTGTTGAGGTGTCAGCGTACTGGTACCACATCGTTACCACTGGTATCCGGCACGAACTCGCGCACGAGCTCTTTGCCGGAAATGCAGGGCAAGTCAAAGTATGCGACATCTGGGCGTCGAAATTCGCATACAAAGCCGCGAAACTTGTACAAGTTCATCAAGGTACGTGAGGTGTTTGTGATGTTCCTACTATGCGCTCATGTATCGCCCCAACAGATTGAAACATGGGCGATTGGAGACGTAATCCAACCAAAAGAAGGTGTTGTGGCTATGGAAGAGTAAGGTCACCGTTATGCATCAACCATCGTATCTGACCTTCCTTTCAGTGTTGTTCGGTCCAAGGCGGAGGCGCATTCATCCCATAAGCCAAGGATCATTCCGCTTCCGGATGACGATGAAGACGGAGATGACGACTCGGACGACTCGGATAAGAAGAGCAAGATGAGCTTCTCTTACTGGGGTGCTGACAAGATCACGCTCCAGAAGCCGGTTTTGAAACCCAAACAACACACTGTTGGCGGGCCCACCCGACGCGTGTCTCCAGGTGGGACCTCTTACGCCCGGGAGTCTTCAGCCAACGCAAAGTTTGGCACCCGGCTGGTGTCTGGTGATCAAGTTTCACCCGTCATGCGACCTGCAAGCAGGAAGACGCAAGCAACACCGAGTACCAAGACTCGTGTTAATCCATTGGACGATAGTCACTCTGTCAAAGCGACCGTGACTCGTCCCGCCTGGGACACTAGCACCCGTGGCCATCCCCCTTCAAAGCGACCTCGCCAAACCTCTCAATCTAGTGCAGCCACCCGCGCCACTGTGACGGCCACCACCAATAACGGTAACAATAAGCCTCAGCTCTCTCCTGTCGCATCGGAAGACTCGGGAGTAGGCTTATACCGTCAACTCGTTGCCCAGGATCCCTCGTTGACTCAATGATGTTCCACACCTTTCCTCCTTTTCTTTTACAGTCGTCCTGCCTTAGACTTCACCCGCCCTCCTTAATAACCAAGCTCCGTTACATTCATCCACTGCGTTCTTGAACTCACATTGCACTCGCTTACTCCATCGTTTTCTTCCCTGCATCATGACTGGTACATTCCTTGTTTCTTCCGCCTGCTTGCGGACGTATTTCTGTCAATCGGTACCCAAAAGTTTGACGATACCTTATCACTCTCGTTGAGGTTCCTCTTCTCCCTTTTTTTTATATCACACTCTCTATTTGCGGAACACACATTGACAGTTTAATTCTAATCCAACACTCTGATACCAGTACACCAAGTCCCGCTGGCACGGTTACAACACGATTTTTCTTTTCTTTTCATAACCGTCAGCATGTACACTAAATTGCCCATCGTACTTATTCTGTCGCTTCATACGCCGCGTTGTGAATGCTGACACTACGTCCGCTAGGGTCTGATGCGCAACCCCAATCGCCACGCGGTATCCAGCTGGAAAATGACCGCCATCAGAAGACATCACACGTGCAAACCCTGTCCGATGACTCACCGTACGGCTGTCTTGGCCGCAGTATCAGATGGGAAGTGAGCTGGAGAGGAAGTGAGCCTCGGACGCTGGAAACTGCGACGCGGGCGCCTGTACCTTCGAAGATCTCCCGAATAAAATATGCTTCCTTCGTATCGGGTGTGTCCATGGGCCAGCGTTCAGCCCGCTGGGCGAACGCCGCGTCTGAGACGACTGCAGCAGCGTGATCCTTTATGCTATGGAACGATCTTGGTAAGGCGTGCCACCGTACTTGGCGATATCGGACACGTACCCGTCGATCCACGAATACCCGACGCCGTCCGAAAACTGTTCTTTCTGGCGCCAGAGAATCGATTTGGGTAGGTAGGGCTATAGATAAACGGCGTCATAACCATGCCAGTAAATGCCTTTTCTTTTTTTGGCAGACGTCACTCACCTTTCCGTCCGGGGAATGATCAAAGGCTTTGCGTAAAATGTACTTGGGATAATGTTAGTCCTCGGGCGCGTGGCGGGGAGGGTCGAGGGTCGACGACTGACCTTTTCCATCTTCGGAAGACCATCTTGGTCGAATTCTTGCGAAGAACCCTTTGAAAACAACTTCTCTTTCGGATCAACGTTCATCGCAACTTCCAGGAACGCCTTGTCAAGGAAAGGGACACGGGCCTCCAGTCCCCATGCCATAGTCGACCTATGAGATCGTCGATATACGCGGGTCAGTGAAAAAGGAACGGAAGCCTGCTCACTTGTTGGCACGAAGACAGTCAGCTGTGTGGAGGTTTTTGACTCGGCGTACACATTCCTGGTGGAATGACTTGCTGTCGGGCGCGGCGTGGAAATACAAGTATCCTGCCAGTGGAAGATGGATCAATTCCTCGAATGTGCGCATCCCTGCGCTACACAATCGTTCCGCACCTCCGAGAATTTCATCGCTACCCTCCCCGCTCAACACCATTTTTACACCCATAGCTTTGATCTTGCGACTGAGAAGGTACATGGGCGTGCTTGCCCGAACGGTCGTCACGTCGTAGGTCTCAAGATGGTAAATGACGTCCGGAATTGCATCCAGTCCTTCCTGTACGGTAAAAACGAATTCATGGTGAACGGTACCCAGAAAGTGTGCCGCTTTCTTTGCCGCTAAAAGGTCGGGAGAGTGTTCCAATCCAATCGAGAATGAGTGTAACTGCGGCCAAGAGGCAAGCATCGCTGTTCGGCCGATCAGTTAGCCTTGGTGTGCATCTGGATAGGTTCGATTCCTCACCTCGTTCGCTCAGATCGTCCCATTTTGGCGTTGAGGGGCCACTGGTGGACTCAGCTAGCTCGCGTTCACGAGCCTCGGACTGTGCTCGAGCGACTTTTTCCGTCTCCCGTGCAGCAATGGCAGCGATCAAGCTGCTGTCCAGGCCGCCACTCAATAGGACACCGTAAGGGACCTCAGACATCAGCCGTTTCCGGACGGCTGCTTCAAGCGTTTCGCGAATCAAGGTGTAGTCTACCGATGTGGTGGGGGCAAGCGCGTTCTCTTGGTCGCCGCCGAACCACGAAGGCTGATAGTAACGTGTGGTGGAGTTGTCCCGACTGTCAAAGACATGACCGGGAGGAAAGGATATGATATTGTCGCACTCATTGACGAGGGCTTTCAGTTCTGACGCGAAATAGGTTGCCCCGGGTCGTTTGGAACTCCAGCCCTGATAAAGAGTGGTGATGCCGACAGGATCGCGGGCAGCGATGATCCTAGACGGCGTCACAGACTCATCCAACAAGACAAAAGCAAACATTCCATCGAGGAACGCTGGGACGTTTTTATCATGTTTCTGGTACTAATTGGCCAGGTATATAAGCAGAGGGATGAATAGAGAACATGATCGACCCACGTACTAGTGGTAAAATGACCTCGCAATCGGAGTGAGTCTTGAACTTGACGTCTGAGGCAAGGCTCTCGCGAAGCGCAAGGTGATTGTAGATTTCACCGTTCACGGTGAGGGTGACGTTGCCGTCCTCGCTCACGAGCGGTTGGGCACCGGTATCTGTGCACGTGTTAGATCCCCTCCTTTCGAGACCCGACCCAATACAGACCGACTCCAACGATGGCGAGACGTTCGTGGCAGAGTATGGCATCCTTGCCGACATAACACCCCGACCAGTCTGGGCCACGATGGCGGAGACGTCTCGATAATCCAATGAAATGGGCACGATCTGTGGCTGGCCTTTCGAGGCCGTGTACTGCGAGGATTCCACACATGGTCCAAGGGGTGGTCTCGACAGATCAATCGCATCACTTTTTAAGTAGATGACGGAAATTATGACTCGTGTTTGCATGTCCCCCTTTTCCGATTGCCGAGCGACGAATTCCCGCTAGTTCGGGGTGATATTCGGCTCCCCAATTCTGGAAAGTAAGGTCCGTGCGTACGTTGATGGACCTCGGGCACTCCCCTGACGAGAAAAAAAGGTTATTTTCAGCCGATGATCATAACAGGGATCCTTCCGACCCATGCACGAACTTTAAGACACCTCAGACATCGCGTTGTACTACTTACGTGGATAATTAGGAAACTGGGGCAATTATTCGAGCGTCCGAGCTTGCTTACGTTAATTCTGACCCCAATCATGTTATTTACTTAGGAGAGTCGTCGTCCAGCGATAACCCGAGGTCCGAGTCTGCTTGGGGCACTAGTCTGCTAGCATCATCCTGAAGTGTCGATCGAGCAGCCCAAATTTCAGGTCAACCTAGTCGAGGCGATGGAATCGAGTTTAGCGAATGCCGACGCTAGTTCGTTATGTATGACGCAGTGCCAGCCCCCTTCCATTCCATGCAATGCTGCCGTTGACGGCCGATTTTGGAAGCTTCTGAAGCACTCGTACCGTAAGTACCTTTCAAGCCAAACAACATTCCTCCGACCTTTCTGATGCGGCCGCTAGTTATAATATATTGTTTCCAACATTGTAATGTAGTACTTGTCGTCTACAACCGATCGGGGTCACTCCGCATTCAAGTTGGAGCCGAGCGGCGAGGCTGCTATCACTCCGGAACCTGCTCGGGGCCGCATCTGACTTGCTCTATGATACAATCCAAAAAGGAGCAAGTTGTGTCGTAGTCCACTTGCTGTAACACGCTATACCCACTTCATCGTCTTGACCTAACCCGACATGAACTCAAAGAATTGAATAGTACTATCTCAGCCCACGTACGTAGTGCCATGTTGCACCGTGTCTTATCTAAAATTGATCAAATTTAGCGTCATGCCCAGAGATATTTGGCATGAGGACCGTAAGATTCTCTAGATTCTTAGAAGTGCCTCTCATCGTCGACTTTCTCGACCAACTGGTTGGCCTCCCTATCATTCCATTTCCGTGGATGTAACATTACCAACCGCGCAATTTTCGCCAGGTGTGCGATTGACTTGTCCGAGTTGTTCAGTCAGAACAGAAAGCACCTGCAAGAGCAGTTGTATTCGAAGAACCTGGTGAGGAATGACGTGCTCTCCGAGTGAACTGATCCAAGATACAGAACTGAGCGCTGAGCTGCAATGACGTACTTCGTCTTTGCGATAGCAGTTAGCCATAAAGTATCGACTATGATGAAGCGCTTGAGTGGTCTTTCCTTTGTGTTTGTATGTTCTAGCTTTATGCGATGCCGTCCTCTGTTCTTCAAGTTGCTTGAGATCTTCTCTGCGGTGAAAAGCCATGCAATGATCATGCGATTATTCGATGCGAGGTTTGAACGCGGGATCCTGTTTCCTTGTGTGCCATCAAGCTTATTCCCAAGTACTTTCTTGAATTTAGGTCTTGTAAATGCTGATCGCAGAAAAGGCATTGATTGATGTACAGCTTTATTTTCGTGGCAAGTCATTACAAGTTCACCTTGTTCGTTTTATCAGACTGTGTATCGTGTACTTACTGCGTTCTCATTCTATTTATTGCCTTAGTCAATCCATCTCATACTTGCGTCGCACACCAGTGTACGATTTATGTAAATCGAGAGATCGTAGTGGTACATAGTACTAAACATGTAACTTGGCTGCGGTGACGCGACGCGACTCTTCATTAGGCGCGTCCTAGACTCCTAACTATGGCGGTCAATTCAAACGACGTCCAGCGTTTGTTCCTCCAAGCAGTCTTTTCTCGCGGAATTCTTTCTGTCAAGCACGCACAAATCCTCTGGGCAAAATGCATAGACGCGGTCAAAGGTTGAATCAGAACATTGACCAGTTATCCCACATGACTGACCTCCATCCCCTCAAGCTGCCGCTCCCTCACTCGGCATACAGTTCGACGACAGCAGACAAGCATGGGACAAGTTTGTCTCCGATATCAACACTGCTCTCAATCCGCTTGACCTCGAATTTCGTCATTTGGCGGACGAGCAAACCGGGGTCGAGATGTACGCCGTGGTGCGTGACCCATCTGCATCGAGCATGTTGCTTGCGCTGACCAACCGGTCGTTCTAAAGGTGAACACAAAAGATGACGAGATTGCCCAGATAGCCACAGAGTACACGCCCCTCGAGATTGCTTACTTCAAGGCAGTCGTGCGTAGGACTCCTCGAGGTGACCAATTGTCTTACCGGACCATGACAGGTCGAACAAATCATGCTCGCATCGCGTGAGGCGTACTCTGTGTCGTCACTCGCTGCCCTCCGCGAGGTAGGCTCGCTTAAATCAAATATGACCAAGTCTCAAGCCGAGGTTGTCTTGGGTAGTCTCGTGGCTAAGGGGTGGCTACTGAAGAGCAGGTCGAGCGACCCCCTCGCATTCTATCCTTCTTTCGCGGTGCTGAACCTTCCCCAGACGTGCACGCTACTCACTCTCGACGCGCGCGCTCCTCGAACTCTTACCCTACCTCAAGTCAAATTATCCCGAAGAGTGTCTGGAATGCACGATTTGCATGGAGGTATTCCTTTACCTTGAATTTATCCGATTTCGCATCCATCGTCCTTAGATCGTCACACGTGGTGCCGGTTGCAATACACCCAATTGCAAAACGAAAATCCATCATCATTGTTTTAGAAAGCTTCGTGCCCGTCGTGCGCAATGTCCTACTTGCGGGACGGACTGGCCACAGGATGCAAAGAATCTCAAACCTGTAGGCGAGGCTGCCGTCAAGGATGGTCAAGATGAAGGCCGACGTACACGTGGGAAGAGCACGACAGCAAGTGACGAGGATGAAGAATCCATAAGGATGGACGAAGATGAGCCTGAGCCATCCCTTCCCAGGCAATCTCAGCGCCGAGGGAAAAAGAAGGCCGTCAGAATGGATGTTGACGAAGACGAGGAAGAGGACGAGGAAGATGGAGATGAGGCTCCCCGCGAGTCTCAAGCCAATGCGCCCCGTCGTTCTACGAGAGCGCGTTAACGCTTATACATAGCTCTTCAACCTCGCTGGCACTAAATATTTTCTATGGGCTAGGCGTACTTTTACCCCAATTAACAAGTACTGTAGTATTATTCGTCTATTGATATGGCTCTCCGTGCCATCGCGCGAGGATCCGCAACGCGACCTTCATCTAGCCCTGCGCCGAGCGAGGTATCCACAAATCCAAACTTTCCCTTCCCCCAGACTTGTATACGTCGTTTCTCTCTCTGACCCTCACCGAATTGTTCATTCCATCTGCGCAAGTCCGCCAACGAACCTAAGGACTCAGAGCTCGAGGGTGTTATCTCTTTAAGTGCTTTGATAAAGTGTCTGAGGTGGATGGTCCGAGAATAGGCCGTGAATGAGTCCGAGGCAGAAGCATCCGAGTCGTTCGTTGGGGTGTCTTGCGTAGAGGCTTCTGGGGACGATTTCCATGGCACGCTGACCCCCTCTTTGACTGCATCGAGAGCAGCAGAGACACACAAGTCTTTAGGACTCCAGTGTTAGAAAGTGTTCCGGGCCACCAAAAAGCGAAACGTACGCTTCAAATCCGATCCTGAAAAGCTTTCGGTCTGTCTAGCCAATGCCTTCACGTCAACATCCAACGCCAACGTCTCGTCGCGCAACAAAATGCCCAGAATTCCTGGAACACGACATTAGGGCGCCTTTTCGATGTAAAACAACACCGGGAACACCACTCACCCTCCCTTTCTTTTTCCCCGGGCAGATCCACCAGCAGCCTCCGCGGTAATCTCCGCAATACTGCATCGTCGAGATCGAAAGGCCTGTTGGTGGCGCCGATTACTACGACTCTCTCCTCCACGCCCGATTGACTCTTCAGTCCATCCATCTCCTGCATAAACTCAGTGATGACCCCGCGATGCGCCATGGCACCACCCGAGTCGCGAGCAGATGACCGAGCCCCGAAAAGTGCGTCGATTTCATCGAGGAACACGACACAAGGGGACAAGCGGCGAGCAAGGCTAAAGACTGCTTTGACGAGTTTCTCGCCTTCGCCAACGTACTGGGTTAAGCCGGGGATAATGAAGATTGGGATAAGTAGAGCTACAAGGAAGGAGGCGTACCATGTCCATAACGTCGGATGGTGAGACCATCAACATCCTGCAGCCGGCCTCCTTCGCGAGAGCCCGCACTACGAGGGTCTTACCAGTTCCCGGAGGCCCAAACAGGAGACATCCAGTCATGGCATGTTCTTTCAGGATGCCCGTTTGAAAAGCTGCAGGATGAAGAAGCGGGAGCGAAACCAGGGTCCTCACAGAATCGATTGTATGCGGAGGAAGATGGACCTGTGCAAAAGTCGTCGAAAGAGTAGCTAGTCAAGGTGCATCAGCGTTCATGACATCTACCATTGAATCCAACGAAAACGACTTACTGGGATCGACGATGCAACCCAATAGCCGCTTTTCATGGGGATCTAGGTCTTCGTCTTGCTTGACCTTTTCCACCACCTCATCTATTGGTCTCCCTTCTTCACTATCCTCAAGCTCCAGCGCATCTAGTTCGTCCTCGGTGGCATCGTCAGGTTGGCTCTCGCGAGGAACACGCACACGTGCGTCTTTTGACCAGGCCCGACGGAGATCACGTGAAGAGCGTTGTGCTGCCCATGCTCGGTGTATCGCAGACCAAGGCACGGAAGTCGGTTCGAGGGTTGGGCAGAGCGTCTTCGATGTCGTGGAAGGAGACTCAGCAGGGGAGATGATGGAAGAGGAGACGACACTTCCAACTGCTCGATCTGCAATCTGACGTATCGAAGACCAAGGCTCGACGCGTGTGCTCCAGTCTTCCCACATCTCGTGTTCCTCGGGGCATTGTAGCCCAGTCGACGAAGGAGCGTCAATGTCGGGTTGGTGCTTAGTGTCGGCAGAAGATCCAATAATCCCTGTGTCTGCTTCGAGCTCTCCGTAGTTTGACTCTGATTCCTTCTCGACTTGGTCGAATTCTGCACCAGCTTCTACTCCCTCAGTAGATGTGCTGTCTGCTACACCCATCGCACCAGCCTCTAACACACCTCCAATTCCTCCAACACCTAAGCGCATAGCCAACTCGTTTACTTCCTTCCGTCGAGTCATCCTACACTTCCTTTCCGCACCTTGATCCCGTGCACTGGGAAGTATGACAGAAGCCCGAAAGAACTTTCCTGAGGCACCACCTCCTGGAGGACCATCCTCGAAGTCGCCCTGCCCATTCCCAAGCATATCCAAGAAGGGAGACGAGCCCCCTCCCAATAAAAGTATTGGCGGGCGTGGAGCATCAAAATCGGGTGAAGTTTGAGCAGTCGCTTGAGAAGACCCGTTAGCTCCAACGCTGCTAAGGGGAGGATAACCTGGAGGAGAGGCAAAGAGTCGCGGGACATCCTCCAGGAGTGCAGCATCCCCGTTCCTTTCCCATCGCCGAAGACGCTCCCGAAGACGTTTTTCGCGCGCCCGCGTGGCATAATCATCCTCGCCCCATTCGGAAAAAGGTGGTAAATAGGTCGCGCCAATGTTGGGACTTGTGCTGGAAGTAGATACGCCAGGACTGGAACGAGCAGTATGTCTCTGGCGGCTACTAGCTGGACCCGGGCTGGATGGTGCCTGTGCTCTGGCGGACATCGAGAATGCCCCAGCGAAAGCTGATAGAGCGAATGAAGATGGCCCGACGAGTGGTGGCGTCACACCACATACAATCGTCATTGGACATGCGACAGGGGACGAAGGACGCGCGATGGGCCCTGTCCTACGAGCGCGTACTGCACTGAGAAGGTGGGGGTACCAAGTGGGTGCTGTAGGCGCAAGGGTGGGAAAGTCACGGATATAGACTATGCGG
>QFEM01003643.1:0-11644 GCA_003316205.1 Boletus bicolor
AGGAGTAAAGGGCGTAGGGTATGACGTAGTGTGGGATAACCGAGGAGATAAGGAACACGTCATGGGAATAAACGGATATAAAAGGATAAGGTGCAACGGAGATTAAAAGAATGAGGCGGTCTAGGCATACCGCGTGTGATAGGTGAGGTATGACGTCAGAGATAGGCGGATAAGAGATAGGAAGTCCGGACCGAAGTCTGGACCGATGACGTCAGGGTCTACGAGATAAGGAGAGGGGTGAGAAGGGAAGTATCAGGTGGTATCACGTGATGAGAAGAGCGGAAGGTCACGTGATAGGAAAGTAGAGCACCTGATAAACGAGTGTGAGTGATCACGTGATGAGAAGAGCGGAAGGTCACGTGATAGGAAAGTAGAGCACCTGATAAACGAGTGTGAGTGATCACGTGATCGCGGGAAAAGTCACGTGATGCGAAAAAAGGAGGGAAAAGAGAGGAGTTATAACAGAATTCGTACCATTTTGGCATGCATCCGTCCTTTCCACATGCCGCAAACTCAACGCCCCAGGGTCTCATCAGTGGCGAATGTAACCCAATTTCCCTACATTCTACCGTTTCGGATCCCCGTTCCCTGTACGTCGCGACCACGCTGTTGGCTTGCAGCAGGTCAAAGTCTTGAGACACGACCTCGATAATCGCATCCCATAGCTGGTTGGCGCGTTTGTTTACCCCCAAACGTTCAATCACGGTGCTTAGGACGTTTCTGACTTGTCCCGGAATCGTGGCACGGCCACTAAACCCAAGCACCAAATCGAATATGCCCCTGCAATCCCTTTTCGTCACCGCCCTTTGGCGTAATATGAAGGACGCACCTTTCCACTAACCGCTTCACGTCGATCAAGCCATTCTCTACGCGGAAAGTCTGCCCGCATGTGGCAAGCAAGAGCACCCTCCAACCGCCGCGGAAGTAGACCGAATCGTTGAACCAGTGAGATGCTTCGCTCGCGCTATGTTGCTGTGCAGATAGGTTCGCCGCCTCCATCGTCTTCAACATCACCTCCCCACAGTACCCGTCGATTACCTCTGACGTCCGTGCAAAGTCAGGCTGGGTTTTTCCCCCTCCATATTGCAAACGCCCTGTGTCCGTTTCCGCGTGCGTGTCAACCACGACGAATGTGTTCGCGGGCATACCCCTCTCGATGGAATCTTGGATAAACTTCCAACCCTCGATCATCTCCTTCTGCGCCACGACCTGACCAGATTTCTTTAATAGAGCACACACCATTCGTGACTGGGTTTCACACTTAGCAGGGAGGATCCGTTCCAAGCCAGCACACTCACGTTGTCGTTTCCCAGATGTTTGACGTCGAGGGTGATCGCGTCTCGTATAAACGTATCGGTTTCACCGGCGAGCTGGAGGGATACGACCACCAAGGGCCAGTTTAGCCTCATGTGCTTGCGCTCCCCATAGCCCAAAAAGCCACACTATAACCCTCAGATTTCGCATCCCGCTCGAAATGTAGTCGACTCACCGCAGGGTTCAGCGTTGGCTGAGGAGATCTCTTCCACGCGGTCTGTTCGCACAAGAGGCACAGGAATGGCACTAGATTAGAGATGGTTCCAAATCCTATGCATCCCTTGTCGTCCAGAAAGTCTTGTTCGCACACGATCGCCCTACACTGCACGCATTCGTGACGCTTTGCCGCTTTGCCACCACAGAAACTACAGTAGTTCTTCTGAACCGTTATTACTCTGTCGGTGGACTCACCATCCATTTCAAGATGGTCCTTTGTTCTCTCATACGGAGATGGGCGCCGTTTGCTTTGTGACGGGGGAATTTTAACCATGATGGTTTCGTTTGTTGCATCAGGTGTTTTACTTTGAATCGTTTTGTGACGTAAGGGTTATGTAGTCCGAGGGAACTTGGCACGGGTCTGACACAGCCCCACATACCGGTTGAACCTCATCCACTCCGGTCCTATTCACTACCAAAACTTAGTATGCCCTCCCACTCGACTCGAAACGCTATCAACTCTCGCAACTCATCAACAAAGCCCTGTCTTGCAAAACCCATCCCATTCGACTTTCTCGTCCATGCCACGATCCCGCGAACCACGCTCGGAGAATGTCGCGCAGAAAATGGCATCAGTGAGGTATGCATTCCCGTGTGCACAACAACCTTGTTGATGGGTAGGACAGGAAGACACGCACGAGATCGATTATTTCGAGCCGGTGTTGCCACCGCAGCGTATGACGACGCACCCGCACCAAGACTGGGTCTCCTCTATCTCGCGTCGTGTGTCTCAGTACGTCTCTCCTCGTGTATCCCTTTTGCATCGCATCCAAACGCAGATTATCACAGACATTTTCTAATTGGCGCATATGACGGTCACATCCATTTCTTTGATTACGTCCCACAGTCCCAGCGCACCAGGCACCCATCACCTCTATCTACAGGCGGCTCCGTGCTCATTGCGAGCGCCTCCCGCGACCTGACCGCTTGCCTCGCTCGCATCTCGCTCGTACCCGATGCATCCCCGTCCTCCCAGACTTCCACACCTGACCGGTTACTGATATGCACCGGCGTCGAGCCAATTAGATCTTTGACTGAGTCATGAGCGAACCAACGCCATCGCACAGCGTATAAACACAATCGATTGTTCAGATGCACCCTACAAACAAGCCAAGGCCGCTGTTAGACCCCCAAGTACACCAAGTAACCGGTCCATGCGCAGTAAAAGGTGAGTCATTACAGCCTCGTTTGCCGATTTCTCATCTTGTCCAAATTGTCGAGGCGTTCTTGCCCTGAGACAATAAACTGTGCAAACATCTCGTCCACCGTTAATGTTCCTCGCTCCTCCTCTACCTCCGCCTCTCTGTAGACTTGCTGTATAGCCTTTCCCCACAGTATGTAGTCATATCGGTGCCCAAGTGCCTCCTTGATCCGCTCCTCCGTCGCTGGGATTTCTATCTTACCCTGGGCATAGTCATTTATGATCTGCCGCGTCGTCGGGTTGTCCAATCGCCTTCTGCTGGATAAGAAACATACGCTGAACGTTTCATTTGGCAACTTACGTGAGTCTGCGATGAGATTCTTCAGCAATGATCGCAGGGTCTATCGCAACGTCCGAGGATGTTTGCGGTGGATTCATGCTTTGCTTGATCAGCGTCGAATACTCAAACATACGCTAAACGCACTCTTGGTTTTCAGAACCCATCAACCGGTCCCGTTCAACCTCGCCCATTCCCTGTGCGTTCCTACACAGATTCAGCTCCTTGTCAGCTTCTCCGCGGCGTGCTTACCCGTCCACATCCTCTTCGACCAATGTCGCGTTGCCCCTACCGTATCGTCAGTCAATAACCCGCCATCAGCGTAGTAACCTACTCGTTTGAACCCGTCATGTGCTGACGACTGCCGCGGACTGTCAGTGATGCCACAACCCTATTGAATTGCGCACCTCGAGCGTTCTTGCTCCTGCGCATCGCTATGGAACGTGAGTTTTCAGCTAGTCCAACGATGTATAAAACTCACCGTATCTGCCTGCAGTCATGTGAGTAGCTGTTCGAGCGAACCAATTCGGACTTACCTGTCTGAACTTTCCCTAGCTCGTGTTTCCGTAAGCGCGTCTTCCTCCTCGCTAAGAAAGCTGACCACCGGCTCCTGTCCCTCGTGCCACACGGAGGGAGCTTCCCCGCCTTCTATCCAGGGCCTCTCTGCGACGTCGTCCCGAAATGTTCCGTTTCCTACCAGCTCAATCAGCGCTGGTATGCTGTCGTGCCAACCCTCTTCATAGCCGGGGATCAACCCCCGCGTCCATTCTCGCGAATCGTGTACCTTGTCGGGTAGATAGTTTGGTGCTATAAAGAGATTGGCGTCAGCGTGTGGAATGCGGTCAAGACACCCACGGAAGACGTCCTCGTTTGATTTGTCGACGGGGTCCAAGCCAAGCAAGTATTCTTCGTCCTGCGGAATCTCGTTTCTATCCGTCCATAGCCAGTCATACGCGTTGCGGATGAGGTATTCGTCGAAAACGTCGAGTTCGTCCTTACCCTCCTTGTCCATTTTCGTTTGCAGGAGCTCGCCGACGATCATACGGCGTATTGCCATATATTGTAAGAGTTTTGTCCCGCTATCTCTTCTGAGCTCCGTACATACGTCTTCTGGCACTGTCGATAGCTGTTTCTTTGATTCAGCGACCCAGAGCTTCCATTCGCATAGACGGAACGCGATGTTTTTGCATAGACGCTCCCAAGCCGGCCTGTATTTAGACGGCAATGGCACGTAACCCAGAAGAAATTCTTTTGAATCGAATACAGGAATTCTGCATCGCTTGTATCGCCCTCCTTCCGGGTGGCGATAGCGATTTCCTTCTGGAATGCCGTACCAGACAATCCTTTCCTTGTCGCCCTCCCACGTGTCCTCGTCCATGTCCTTACGAACGGATGGAATAACGAATTCGGCGACGGCTTTGCTTTGCTTTTTGTGTGATCGTGCCATCTGCAGGGAAGTTTGTTTGTCATTATTTCTCCATGAGTATTTTAATTCCCGCTTACCGCTTTGGTTCTTTCTTGTGCAACCTTCGCTGCTAAGTGAAGGCAAATCACCCATGGGTATGGGTTAGGCACACTCACCTCTAACCTCTTGCGTACGCTTGAGGGTTCTTCTATGCGAAGACGGAGGTCCGCTCTGGAACGTGGTCATCATGCTGCCGCCAGGTGGGTGTGCCACCCAGAACACTCCTGAAATATAAGAACCGTCTCGCTGCCAAGTGAGCGTACGATCTTCGATGAAGACGTGTTTTTATTGGGGATAGTCCAGAGGGGCCGACCCTGGCCCGCTGGACTCGCAATCGCTGCCAGGTGATCTGCGCTTAACTCACCGTGTCCCTTGAGACGGTGAGCGTACGATCTTCGATGAATACGTGTTTTTATTGGGCACAGTCCAGAGGGGCCGACCCTGGCCCGCTGGACTTGCAATCGCCGCCAGGTGATGCACGTTTGGCTTGATGCGTCCCATCAGGTTATTAATATACTTTTCTACGGAAAATACGACCGACAATTAACATTAGCTTGTAAACATTATGTGTCTAGTGATTGATGAATGACTAGAGACTGACTGACGAACGACTGACGTATATGATTAGAGACTGACTGACGCGTATGACTAGGACTGACTGACGCACGACTGACGCATATGGCTAGGGACTGACTGACGAGTGACTGACGCCTAACGAGACTCACGGATTCTTCGCTCTCAAGCAAGACCGTTCCATTAAAAATACGTAGGTGAGTACAAGGTGAATACTCCCGTTTACTCATCCCGGTCGACTGATACCCACCTTTATAACTGACAGTTTGGGTTCTCGACCGACTGACACGTATGTACTACGCTAGTCCTTGTGGACTGATATATAATTGACTGCTACGTAGCTACTCATAGCTGGAAAGCGTCGGAAACATTGCTAATCCCTTCTGCCACCTCATTGCCCTCGATGTCTTCCATCTAAGCTGCTCCTCCTCAGTACCTTCCCTTAGAACTGTTTTATCAGTTCTCATACCGTTTTCTACGTATGAAAAAATGCATCCTGACGCATATTGCGTAAACGAATACCTCCTTTCGTCCTTTCCGATTTTTAAGTTCGAATGGGTTATGAATGCGGATGGGATGAGTACCGTCGAACCGGGTGGGAATTCAACGACGAGTCCCAGCTCTTCAAGTACCAAATGCCCCCCTTTAACTGGGTCAAACGACCCTAGTGCAGTGATAGCGCATAGCCCAAATGACAGGTTTCTGAAATCTTTATGCGGTTTGCACACGGTTTGCGGTCCCAAATTGAACGCAGAGGACGGGAATGTATTGACGAACGGAAACCAAAGTGACGGATCGTGTTGCGTGATCTGGGACATTGTACGCACGTAATACGCGTGCATTTGTGGAAAATACGTCCTGAATGCTTCTGGTATTCCTCATGAATACAGCATTCCTGTAAATCGAATGACACTCACGGTTTTGGAACCCTGCAAGCCTAACAACTGCAGGGTGCTTCGTCAGTGTTTTCCTCGCGCGCGCGTATACACTCGCCGTCGACGTTTCTGTTGGCCTCTGCCAGCGCGTTAAAAGGAGCCGTTATCGCTGGATACTGCACTCACCTCTGTACCGCCCCCATGTGAGAAGCCAACAAGAATTGCGTGAAATTCCCCTCTTGAGTTGACACCCTCTACTGCCAATAATACCCTGCTCTCTACTTGAAACGCAGCCGTCGCACTCGCGATCACTTCTTCTTCAAAGGGGTCCTTGGGCATCCCAGCCAAAACAGCGATGACACGTCCTGATTTATCTACGATAGCCTTGGGCGTCCTAGGTGCGTGTCACGTCACTTGGTATGTCGGATAAAATAACAACCTCTTACTTGCCATCCCATTTCACCAGCTTGAAACCGCTTGCAAGCAGGCTGGGCAAGTCATTTTCGTACGGGTTCTCGCGCGTCCTTCGCGTCCCCAACCAGCCACCTTCAGCCGCTTTGAATGCTTGTCCTTTGGCTTCCCCCGAAGCGACAATGCAATCCGCCGTGTCCGCTATGATCTTGCGACGCTTCCGTGCGACTTGCTTGTCTTGTACGCCTTGTTCCCTTGCTTCAAGCGTTCTCTTTTTCAGTCTACGTTCGCGTCTCGCGCGGTTACCCTGCAAACATGCTAGTCAGACGTTACAACTCGCGTCATACGTTGACTCACCTTGTTTTGCCTGTCATCCTTGGACGCGCTCTGGCATGACAAATCTGGGGTCTTCTTTTCCTCCGATACTTCGACCGTACTCTTTTCTTCGTATTGTTCACTTAACCCTATGTCTATAGCCTCTTGCAGAGCCGACTCCAAGTCGTAGGCCGTCGGTACAAGCTGCATAATGGCGGGTTAGCTGTAGGAGGTTGTTGGGATCGCCCACGACATATAATGCCATAACGAATGCCGTTAACGTGTCAAATCGCTCGCCACATTCGATTTGCGCAGCAGGTTGTTCACGCAAGGGTTGCTGATACGTTGCAGTCTCTAGGTAGTCTCTAGGTAGTTTGTTTTTCGGTCCGGGTGATATTTTCCATTTCTTACGTAATCTCTTGCTTGTTCTTATGTACGTGTTTGTCCTCACTGCATCTACGCGTCGTCCGTTTATCACCTTTTATACCTTTGCCTTGCTTCTCTCTTGTTTGTTCCGCGTCGATGGTTGCTTGTTACCTTGCGTTCCAGTTAACTTGATTGCTCCCGGTCGTCACCATTGCCCTCGTCTGCCCTGTCTCGCGTCATTCGTTGTATCCTGTCGTTGGAAAGTGAGTCTTTGCCCTTTGCGTTTCGTCTGCGTCACGGCCGCTGCTAACCTCTTCATGCCCGCTCCTTTTGTCCCTGTCGCGTCTCTCAGCCTTCATCGGCCCCTTTCCGTGTGTCGCTGTCGCTCTTCACGCCCTGGCCTCATGGTATGTTCGTTCTACCTCATTCGTCGTTGATTGGTCTATCGTGTGAGGGTATATCACCCGTCCGTTTTCATGCGCCAGCTTATCCGAGCTTCACGACTTGGGCAAGTCTCTTCTTCTCCTAGAGACGTGTTCACTCGTGGTTAACCTACGATCGCGCCTACCTAGATCTCGGCAACGGCGAGGTCCTTCTCGATGAACAAAGTTTACGATACCTAGACGCACGTCTCCCACGTCACGCAAGGTGTAAGAGGACAGTACGCAAATCTTCCCAGAGGGACAACGATTGGCAGTCACAATAGCGAAATATACGATCCCAAACGACCAGTAACTTGATATTATGCTGTACAAAGATTTGTTCACGACACATACACATATAGACACCCTGTAACGCATCACTCGCCAGTGAAAGTAATTCGCACTTGGCGTCCAAGCATCAATTACCACAGCATCAGCGTGGGGTCACGCGCGGCATAGACTCTTGAATCTTGTACGAGGTTTACACAAAGTTTACCGTTAAAATTACCCACGCAAGCTAATGAAACTCGATATTATGCTCCCTTCCTATATCGCGTCTCGTCGTGGCGCTCATCAAGTACGACCATGCTACTTCGTCGCGTTACTATCTATAACTAGATTAACGAGCACCTCCGCGCTGACTCTGGAATTGCCTCGAATAAGTTCAATTTACTACGTGTGAGTAGCCCACAAAAGCTCGCAGTTAGACTTGCTCAAGGGTTACCTCGACCAGTCTAACACCTACTCAAACTCTCCCATTGTTCAGAAGTAACGATACTTCAAGTTTCAGTCATTCGGACGCTGTCCCCGTTGTCAACTCGTGCATTGATATGTATATTTTTTCTATCCTGCATCGTCCCAATCTCTCTGCTCTCCTTTGTGTACACCGCGACGCTTCTTTTATTCGTGTTATCAAAAAAAGGTTGGCATTGCCACAGCAAAAAACCTTTTAGGCTCCTAAAAAAGAAAGAGAGATTGATGGGCGAAATGTGGTAACCAAGACTAGGAGAGTTACGAACCGAGTATAGTCGAACGCCGACTACACCGCCCAAAGGATCTGATGCAAATGGAACCGCGAAGACCGAAAACCTCTCGACCTACCGGTACAACGCACTTACCAGGTGCACGTATGGGTTGCATGGCGCATCATCACCCTTCTTCCGCACCTGTTTTACCTTTCCAAGCGTTGAGCGGAGGGATTCTCTACCCACCATACCGCTTGTGTCGCATGCCTTATCTACCGCCAACATATCCTGATGCTAACGCCAACATTTTTTGAGTTCCTATTAGAACCAACGGCGACTTACTTTAGTGCCATCAAACCCTTGGAAGCTCGCTGTCGTTGCTAGAGGAAATCTTCTATTCCACTTATGTAAAATAACGGAACTATGTAGCGGTGCAATCCAGGACGCCGTATGCTTTCTCCGAGTCCTCCGTGTTCAAGTTCCAGCTTGCGACAGTAAACGTCATCAACGGTGTTTCGATGACCTTTTCCTCGTTTCTAGCCCAAGCCTGATGGACGTTTCTTAGGTTACCTATCACCGGATCCACCTTCCTCAGGAGGGTGTCGAAGGCCTCGTGGTCGTCTCGAAAGTTGGTTGGACTAATGCCCTGTAGTAATTTGCACTAGCATACAACCAGTACTCGACAAATATTTCAGACCACGAGTAAAAGAACGCGCACCTCTTTTCCAGACAGAGACGTTATGAGTTGACCCCCTTTCTCATCTTGAATTTGGATAAACAGACAGTAAAACCATTCGAGCCTGTCGCCGCATTTGGGGCAGGTGTCGACAGGAGAGGAGTAGCTAGGCATATGGTGAGTGTATGCGGCTAAGAAAGAAAGCCAGACATCACCTCGGTTCACATTTGATGCATCGCAGGGCACAAGCGTCTTCTAGAGCAAACGGAAAGTAATCCACGGCACGGGCCCGCACTTTAAACACGTCTGGAGCAGGGCGTGCAAGCGCTTCTTGTAGGCTAATCAAAGAACTCAAGGGTTGACGCATCGGATTGTAAAGGCCGCCATCCGCGTCGGTACCATTGATCTCGTCCCTCCATTTTGACTTGTTCCTAACCCACATATTAGAACACAAACAAGTGGATTAGAACAGTTATGCCCAACCTTGACAGCGTCTGGACGCGCTGATCTGATGGATTATGCAGCGGTTGGACAAGCACATCCTGCCCCCCAAGGTAACCATACAAACCGGTTGCGTTCGAGTGCTCAATTGCGAGGTTCTGGAAAATAAGCATGGTACCAGGTTCATACTTTGGTAGAAACTTGACTTGTGCATCGTCCAAGACTATTTTCAGCACCCGATGGTCAAGGTTGATAACCCAATCGACTTTCAGCCCCGTACTTGGCAAGTTAGGATTGTATGTATAGTCTGTAACGTATAGGCAACGTCCGTCTCATGAGTCATCATCGTCGTGGAGCAGCTATGGGGATCACTGTTGGCGCTTCAGGGAGCAATATGGAAGTAGAATACCTCGACGGTACAAATGAGATGGCTCGCGGTTTCCATCACTTCTTGAGGGAGCTTCTCTGTGAGAATATCCAAGGTCGCACTGGCTGCACCCAAACCAAGTTCACATTTCCTCCTAAAGAAGACCTCAGTTGGCCTCGATGAAAATTCAGAAAGACGAACCTTAGTAGAGCTTCGAGACAAGGTTGGTCGTGAGGTGCTGATTCATCCAGCCGAGTGATCCTCTCTGCGAGTTGTATCGTGCCCTCCATGTAATGGGTAGCATTCCACTTGGCACGGACGTTGGGCAAATACCAGTACTCGCCAGGTTTCATATCCTTTGCGAACACTTGTGCGCTACCCCACATTTCGAATCGAAGCACGCGACCGTACAATTCTGGTGGACACCATGTTGCCTGCAAGGGATGCGCTAAAAGGTTTGCCGTGTAGTCCGTGACATAAATCGTGCTTGGTCCATTGTCGTTGTCGACTTTTTGTAGTACCTTTGGCGTTAAGTTAGGAACGGATGCATTAGGTTAGCACAGTTTGCCCACCTCGACGGTGCAATCAAAAAAGCTGCCTGGGGCAAGGTCTGGCGAAGCTTCTGAAAGCACTAGATGCCGCCTACGAGGCGCTGAACCTTCATCCCAAAACACTCTCCTAGAATCCCACCATTGCGCTAGGCTCTTACAATACTCGAGTTCAGCACTACCTTGCAGTGCACTCCAGTGTGAAGACAACCCGCTTCCTATTGACCCATCGCGATTCGTCAGTTCTTTCTCAGGAGACCGAATCGAGTGTGTTAGTGGGTCGTAAATCGCCCAACGTAACGTGTCGCCGTAACCTGTTATTGTTAGGGCCCCGTTCAGTCCTGCAATCTATGGTGAAGGCTCAAGTGAATCAGCGCATATGTTCGAGGGAGAGACTGACCTTGACTTGACGTAAAATGATTATGTCGTCCTTTTGTACCTGCGGTAGCCAATACATATGTTTCTTTTGAAAACAATTCACCGTAATGCTTCTTCGTAGAGAATCAACCACAGATGCATCGGTGATGCTAAAAGAGCAATGCCACTCTGAAAGAATTGCTACAACACAGGTGTGAAGGATGCATTCCAGACTCACCTTTTGTCTTGGTCATTTTTGTCGGGTTAACAAATACGACTACACCAACAAGATTGACCCGGGAATCACCCTTTCCAAGGTTACTAAGCTGAGTAAAGTCATGGTCCTCGGTGCATCGTTCAACTGAAAGAAAAACATATTAGATTAGAAAACGTACCTCGATCTTATGTGCAGAGCTATCGCCTTCAGTGAGGACTGGTCTAATGGAAGCGTGGTGGCCGGTGTCAGCCATAGAAACGTTCATCGGCGTTTGAAGCTCTTGGTGGGGTGTTGTAGCTCCAAGATTGCGTCCAACGCACTCTCTGTTAAGTCTCTTCCGCTTGCGTTGTCTTCCTCCTGAGTGCAGATGTCCCTGGTTTGTATGCCGTAGTATATGAGGTTCGATGGCTGCATTGTATTGCATCAGAGTTAGATCAAGGGCCAGCGAGCCCGGATTATTACCTCGACTCTTGCACCCGCTCGAAGGGCTCTCAGGGAGGTCGAACCTAACCCTCTTCACCCGAGGATTCCTATCGCCATCGCACACAGCAACTTCTGAGACGGTCGGAAGGTTAGGGGGAGCGAACACCCGAGCGAAGCGAGGGTGTGAGCGGGGTAAGTGTCGGGATGGGGTGCCA
>QFEM01003645.1:0-10587 GCA_003316205.1 Boletus bicolor
TTCCTGTCTGTGTGGAAGCGTTCAAGGCTCCTCTGAATGACTTCTCAGCATAATCGAGGTTCCCCCGAAAATCCAGATGATCAGTCTCCGGGTCTCTTTGCGTGGCCGTCAAAAGGTTATTCAGTGCGCCTGATCTCCATCTCCAGAACGACTGTATGGCCGAACAGACCAGATTAGAGTGATACATGGGGGACTGCCAACCATCTCCCGACGCATTTTCCGTGTACGATTGGATATCGCACATCACCCACTCATCCATGCATACTTCGTTTGGATACAAGACGAAGCACGAAGCTGATGGGACCGACCTAAGGATCATTTTCAAGTTGATGAACACTGAACAGATGCCGAGATCTTTTCGCCTTCCAAGTCGAGATCATCTCACAGCGTCCTTCATCCACAGCTTTGACCGGGCTAGAGCCTCTGCGCTTCAGCAACGGTCACTATGCGAGGCACAGGGCGGGTGACGAAGTGGCGCGCATACATACGTATCTTTGACTCGAGAAATTTATCTGCGAGCGTGTCTGTAGAAGCGCATCACTCATTCAACGCCATTGTAGATTGCAGTTTCAGAAAACAAAGAAAACGTATAGAAGGCAACATAGAGTGAGAGTTTGATTTTCAAGAAGCTTGGCAAGTTGGTCGTGACAGATGGCGAGAAAGCCAACAGCTCGGGTAGCAGGGGCGACTGCATGAAGAAAAGGAAAGACTAAACGAAAAAAATCCGTGCGACATGCCCGGGCCAAATCAGAGAATTGGAACATGAGCTTTCTCATTTTCGGGGGAACCGTCCAACGCCAATCTCACGATATTGCTCCTCCTGTCCTCGTTGCTCGTGAACATACTATAGCGACGGTTAATACGACTCCACTGCACGTTCCCGATGGCCATGTCGATTAATCCATCTGCATACAGGATGAGGTATTGATCCATTTCGGGATCGAAAGACGGTAGCTCCTGCCTGCACGCCTGGAAATGGTCGAGGGCTGCTTTAAACAACTTCTCGGCATAATTGAGTCTCCCCTGGAAATCCAGGTGAGCAGTCTCTGGATCGTTCTGCATGACTGTCAAAAGGTTGGTCAACGCGCCGTTAAAGCCATATTCCCTCTTGAAGGAGTAAATATCCTGCATGAAGCATCAACTTTAGGAGAGTGCTTCAGGCATCTGGGTAGTGGTCCTGACTGGTCCTGACTGGTCCTGACCATCGGCTAATGTTAGCCATTTTGCTGAAGTGAGCAGGGTTGTAGGGTTTTCGCTCACATGCGTAATAAGCATCATCTCCGTTGTGGCATCTTCCATTTCTAGTACGACTGGATTGGCCAAGACATCGTCAGGAATGTAGAGGCAGCGGGTAGACCGGATTCAAACGAAGCATGGGCGAGCGCCAATGTTGAACCGACGCTTGATCATATATGATTGAATGTCAAGAATCGCATTCTTGTTCTGATATGCTGCCCAATCATCCGTCTCATGAGCCATATACTTTACCGACACATTGTTTTCGGCGACGAACTGGGACCAATGAAAAGACCCCACGACTGGCCTGATGGTGACCAATAATTCACTACACGGGAAATGGTGTCACCGAGACCAAGCACGGAGCGAATGGGTCGACCAACCTGCGCATCATTTCGATGAGGGGATGCTGAACGCTTCTCCCTTCATTTCCGTTCTGCAGAGTTTTCATCCACAATTGCGAAAGAGCTCGGACGTCTTCGCTTGGACTGCGGTCACTATACAGATTGCCTGAGCACATGTGAAGCGAAAGATGGAAAGCTACGTGCAGTAGGTCATCTAACAAGAGGCCCGCAGCAAAGTAGTCGATAATTCCCCTCAACTGATGCTGGGAAGCAAGTGGGTATAACACGGCAACAAATAGAGGGTTTTCAGATTGATAGACCTCCTGGTAGCGGGAATCAGATAGATCGATGAACGCAGGCACCGGCTACACACCACCACGCGTGGCCCGCCAAGCGTCTTCTCCACCCATGCGTTAAATGCGGCTTCAAATTCCTTGAAGTGGGGATTGATCTCGCCACCTGGCTTCTCGGGAAGCAATGCGAGGAGGTCAGGAAGACGATAAGCTTCTGTAGTCATGAGCGGGTAAGAGTGGTTTGCGTGCATGGCTATGTAGCGTGCAGTATTTATACCTTCTGGTTCCTTGGCTATCACATACCTATGGCCACCAGGCCATCACGAGGGTCCAAAGTGGGACCAATATCATAGGACTTGTTCGCTTACAGGAAGCGATAGACAGCGCGAAGGCGCATCAAAGAGAGGCGAGTTGCTTTTATAGACCTTCTGATAACGGGTATCAAACGACTTATCCGCAAAGACGGTATATGATGTTTTCGCTACACGGAGACAACCAGGAAAACATTGTTCTTACGCTATAACGCGTGGGTTTAAAAGCCCCTGTCGCACTCAGCAAAAATTAGCTGACTTACTTAAGTATATCCGATCTAGACGTTGGGTAAAGGTTGCTTAGCTCATGTGCTATCTGATTCTAGTTTCGGTTCGCTTACACGTTGCTGCAATGGAAGTACTCGATCAAGCGTGCAAACGCTGTTGACTCAGGTGCAGATTATTCGAACAGATTTGCAGACTCGAAAGATATTAGCGAAGTGATAAGCTTCCGTGTCCCTCTTCCTGCAAGTTATCGCGCTCGTTTGTTCTGTTTCTGTCAGAGTCCACCCAATTCGACAGAGTGGCTCATCGACAACCCCAAAGTCGAGTATAATTATTGGTCTATAGAATCTAGATGTTCCAGGCTGCCGAGACTTCTGGATGAAGTAAAATGGGTGACTTGAAACTTCTGATTACGGAGACCAGGAAAATGTTATTCCACTCGCCTTCCGGGGTCAGAACATTTCACATTAATGTTAGTTGTCAACTTGAATGCCAGCTGGGTGGGATATTCGATCGAAAGCCTTTGGAGTTCAACAGACGCAAACAAACACTTGACATACCACCGCTTCCGGAACAAACTCGGAAGTTGCCCAGGATGTCCACCACATATGCGAGGCATGCCTTCCAGCCTCTGTGTCAGACGAGAGGGGCACAAACTGCATGTATTCACCGCGAAGTTCCCGTCCCAGTTCCAACCTGTGCCATTCTTTAGGTCCAGCCTCAGACGTCAATGAGGCAAGCGTCGATGGACGGTCAATGAGTTTGATGATGGATGGTCCGAAGAACGTGATCATTGAACAAGGTTCGCTAGTTGAAGTGATGCACACAATAAGTATCTTTACTTAACCCGAGACATTTACCTGCGAACAGGTCTGTAGAATGGCATCATTCATTTCACTTTCGTCGTACACTGCAGTTTGAGAAATCACAGAAAACGTATATAAGACAACATACTTTGAGAGTGTGATACGGAACTGATAGATCAAAAAGCTTGGCAAGTTGGCCGTGACAAATAGCAAAGATAGTCAACAGCTCAGGTAGAGGGGCCACTGTATGGAGAAAAAAAAAAACTAAACCAAAAAAATCTGTGCGACATGCCTGGGCCAAATTAGCGAACTGGAACATCGCTCTCATTTGCGGGGGAACCACACAACGCCAATCTCATGATGTTGTTCCTCCTGTCCTCGTCGTTTGCGAATGCACTGTAGCGACGGGTAACACGGCTCCACTGCAGGTTCCCAATGACCATGTCAATCAATCCATCTGCGTACATGGCGAGGTATTGATCCATTTCCGGACCGAAAGACGGTATCTCTCGCCTGCACGCCTGGAAACAATCGAGGGCTGCTTTAAACAACTTCTCGGCATAATCGAGTCTCCCCTGGAAATCCAGGTGAGTAGTCTCTGGATCGTTCTGCATGACTGTCAAAAGGTTGGTGAATGCGCCGTCAAAGGCATATTCCCTCTTGAAGGAGTAAATATCCTGAATGAAGCACGGGAAAATTTTTAGCAGTGAGCGGGTTTGATAGGTTTTCGCTCACATTTGCAATAAGCAACATCTGGGTTGTGGTATTCTGCATGTCCAGTACGACTGGATTGGCCAAGATATCGTTAGGAATGTAGAGGCAGCGAGTAGACCGAAGGAAAACGAAGCATGGGCCTGCGCCGATGTTGAGCCGACGCTTCATCACATATGATTGGATGTCGGGGTTCGCGTCCTTATTCTGACATACTTCTCGCTCATGCGTTTCCCGGTGCATACCCTTTACCATCATTTCAATTTCGGCGGTGCATTGGGGCCAATGAAAGGTGCCCACGACTGGCCTGAGGGTGACCAATAATTCACTGCATCTGAAATGGTGTCATTGAGACAAACACAGAGCAAATGGGTTGACCAACATGTGCATCATTTCAGCGAGGGGATGCTGAACAATTTTCCCTTCATTTCCATCCACCAGAGTTTTCATCCACGATTGCGAAAGAGCTGGACTGTCTTTGCTTGGACTGCGGTCACTATGCAGATTGCCTGAGTACACGTAGAATCATCGATGGAAAGATACGTGCAGTAGATCATCCAACAAGAATGCCGCTGCAGTGTAGTTGGTAATTCCCTTCAACTGAAGCTGGGATGCGAGTGGGTATACCATAGCAACAAACAGAAGGGAGTCAGATTGATCGACCTCCTAGTAGCGGGTATCAGAGAGGGTCGATCGATGAATATGAGGACCGGGTACACACCACTGCACATGGCCCGCGAAGGTTCTTCGCCACCCATGCATTGAATGCAGCTTCAACTTCCTTGAAGTGGGGATTGATTTCTCCACCTGACTTCTTGGGAAGCAACGCGAGGAGGTCAGGAAGACGGTAAGCTTCTGTAGTCATGAGGGAGTAAGGGTGGTTTGCATGCATGGCGATGGAACATGCAGCATTTATACCCTCTGGCTCCGTTGTTTTCACATACCTACGGCATCATGAGGACCCGAAGCGAGATCAATGCGGACCTGACAGTTGACAGGAAGGCATCAAAGAGAGGAGAGGGTCTCTTACAGACCTCCTGGTGACGGGTATCAAACGATGCGAGGAACTTCATCTGCAAAGACATTTTCGCTTGACAATGCTACACAGGGTATTTGAGAGGTGTGATTGAAGGACACCCAGCAAAAAAGAAACACCAGGAAAACGGTCCTTACGCTATGACTCACCTGGAACTTTTTTTTGAGCCCCCGCAGCACTTTTGTGTACTCAGCAATACCTAATGAACTCGCTTAACCAGGATTTATCTATGTTGGGTTAGGTTGTTTAGCTCAGGCGCTGTCAAGCTCTACTTTCAGTTTGCTTGCACACTGCTGAGACAATGGGAAGACTCGATCGAGCGTGCAAGCGTTGTCGAGTAGCCAAATATTTGAGCAGCTTTTATTGAGGAGATTAGGGAAACGATAAGCTTCTGTGGGAATGAAGCGGTGACTTGTTCTCGGTCCCCAAGATGCAAGAAGTGCACTCGGCATCGCAAAAGGGCTCAGTACCAAGAAACAACGCGGCGTTGGACACGTACGCACCCGTGCATCGTTTGGTATTGAGCTGTTGTAGCCTGGCCTACGTTACCCCGATTTAGTGGTAAGCAAATCGAGCATGTCTGAAATACATCAGCCAATCATACGTTAAGTTTGGCAAAAGAAAGAAAAGGTATCGACGTTGGAGAGAAAATAAACCGTGAGTGGACGTCAGAGTTGCTTCCTCCTGAACACGGAGAAGCGTTCGGGATTGCTCTAAAAGACTTCTCGGGATAATCATCTACGCTGTAAATCCAAATGATCAGTCACCGTGGCTCTCTGCATAACCGTCAGAAAATTCTCCAATGCGCCATAATCACCGTACTACTTCTTTTCAGAGGTCACGTCCTGGACGAAATGCGTGAAATTCCAGCCAAAGAGTGGAATTGGCCAACACATCATCTGTGATGGGGTGATGGAGACCCGAGGCAAAAGCGGCATTTACCAAACTGGAAATGAAGAGTCACATTGTCGAGAAAACGTACTTGGCATGGATATGCCTCTTGGTTGTCACACTGAACTGTTTCGTTCTGTCTCTGTCAGTGTCCACCCAATTCGACAGAGTAGGCCGTCGATAACTTGAATCCTAAAATCAAGTATGATTATCGGGTAATAAGAATGTTCCGGGCTGCTGAGACCTTTGAATGAAAGTAAAATCGCCCCAGCAAAGGACTCGGAAGTGACAGATGGTAGTCCACTCACCTTCGGGGGTCAGAGCGCTTCAGACAATGTTCATTACCATATTTGGTCGAAAGCCTTTGGAATTCAACAGACGCGAACAAACAAAGTTGTCCATTCCACCACATCGAGGTATGCCTTCCAGTCGCCTTCTGTGTCAGATGAGAATGGAACATACCGCATGCATCCACCACGCAATTCCTGTCCCGGTCCAACCTGCGCCATTCTTCAGCTCCAGCCTCGCGCGCGTACCTTCATGTACCGTACCGCCGTACGCGTCATTTGGCGATGCTCCTGGCGCTCCTGGTATGCGGCGCATTCGTATGCTTTGCCTGTGTGCGTATATGGCTATTCACGACGAGGTACGGCCTTCTCTCCCCGTCTGTGCGTATTCTCTTGGTCTCACTGATAGTCAACGCGTCCCAGCGCACCACTTCGGAACAGCTTGACACGCCTCTCACCACGCCGCACGTGCCACCCCAGGATCCAACTACATCACACTAACCTGACATCACCTTCAACACCCTCGACGAACTTGAGACACATCTGAACACTCCGCGCGAATCTCACTACCACCTACCTCGCCTACAGTGGCTTCCACAATTAACGGATCGCCCTTTAAATCGGTTTTACACTCGCACATCTCAATCGCACTCTCCTTGTCCCACCCGCTCGTCTCGGTCCAAATACCCTACGCTACGTTCGCTCGAGCACGCTCGCACGGATGCTCAGGATAAGCGACAAGGGCGAAGCGCACTGTACGCACGTCCCAGGAGATGTGTCACTGCCGGATGAATGTGTAGATTACATGGCGTTACGCTCGTCCCGTGGGCATGGCTGATGGATTTAGGACCAATCGCGGGTCAGCAGGCGCTCGTACGGGCGTCGAACGGGACTGCAGCGTGGATGGAAGAATGGTTGGGGATTCGTCCCAACGAGACGCTCTTCCTCTGCGACACTGAGCCATGCGAGTGCCACTTCGCGGACACGCCTGTGCCCGCGAGGGAGGGCGACAAGTACATCCGCACTATCTCTATCGACACACTCGCCACTGCGTCTCATCCAACTCGGGATGCTATTTGGCTCCTCACGACTGTGACTCATCCCCTTTGTTTTCCAGCAAAGCTGCTGTGTCTTAACTTGGCAGCGACGTGATATGTAAAACATTGATGATAGCCTCGGCTCACGGTCCATCTTGGCCCAACAGAACTGTGAATCGTCTCGAAACCCAATACCCCCATGTCGAGGACATAAGCACCTGTCATAGTTCGTTGGCTAAATGGCTCCTTGTCTGTGCTGTGGGGACACACCTCCGGTGTCCCGGATCATGTTAGTCTGTTCCCTTTTCACAAGGAAGGAATGCAGCGTCGGCAAAGTCACTAGGAATGCATTTATCATAAATCATGGATGGAGGTGGTGAAAGCCCAAGGTTGTAAAGGTATTGGTACTCTGGCAACACATATTAGAAGGTCGCTTATCCTCGTGGAGGCTTCGCTGACCAACCAAACAACTGGACAGACGAAGCGTTGATGCATCACCCCGGACAAAGTCCAATAACCCAAGAGCCCGACTTGGGTCTGGGTGACAAGGCTCGCAGATATAACAACGCGTTTCTATGCCTGATTGACACGAAAATACGACCAGTTGATGGACAGCAACTAGTAGAGGCACCATCGAGCACTCTGAGCTTTCTCCCTACCCTTTTTAAAAAAAAAGAAATCCTTTTTATGTCCATCTTGGAGTACGATACTCTATGTAGGACATTAATTCTAACCATAAAAGGGGGCCCCCCGGCCCCGCCGCACCCGATCATGCGAATGCCCCAGTGTGAGTTTCCCCCATCATAGACCGCAGTTCGAGAAATGACAGAAAACGTGCATATATAAGACAACATCCTGTGAGAGGGTGTCATACATAATTGGTAGATTTGAGAAGCTTGGCAAATTGGCCGTGACAGATAGCGAAGATCTAGACAGCTAAGAGCTCAGGTAGCAGGGGCGACTGTATGAAAAGAAACAAAAAACACCCAAAAAACTGTGGGGCATGCTCGGGGCTAAATCAGCGAACCGACACATCGTTCTCGTGTGCGGGGGAACCGTCCAACGTCAATCTCATGACATTGTTCCTCCTGTCCTCGTCGCTTGTGAACGTATTGTAGCGACTGTTAACAAGACTCCACTGCAGGTTCCCGATAACCATGTCGATCAATCCATCTGTATAAAGCGCGAGGTATTGATCCATTTCTGGACCGAAAGACGGTAGCTCCTGCCTACACGCCTGGAAACGTTCGAGAGCTGCTTTAAACAACTTCTCGGCATAATCGAGTCTCCCCTGGAAATCCAGGTGAGCAGTCTCTGGATCGTTCTGCATGACTGTCAAAAGGTTGACGAACGCGCCATCGAAGGCATACTCCTTTTTGAAGGAGTAAATATCCTGAATGAAGCATAGATTAAATTTTAGGAGGGTGAGCGGGGTTAGTGAGTTTTCGCTCACATTCTCAATGAGCAACATCTCTGTTGTGGCATTCTGCATCTCCAGTACGACTGGATTGGCCAAGACATCGTCAGGAATGTAAAGGCAGCGAGTAGACCGAAGTAAAACGAAGCTTGGGCCCGTGCCAATGGTAAACCGACGCTTCATCATGTATGATTGGATGTCGGGAGTCGCATTCATATTCTGATATACCTCCCGCTCATGCGTTTCTTGGACCATATCATTTACCATCATCTCGTTTTCGGTCACGAACTGGGGCCAATGAACGGAGCTCACGACTGGTCTGATATTGGCCAATAATTCGCTGTGCCGGAAATGGCGTCACCGAGACCAAGCAGGGAGCGAATGGGTCGACCAACCTGCGCATCATTTCGATGAGGGGATGCTGAACGCTTTTCCCTTCATTTCCATCCCGCAGAGTTTTCATCCACAATTGCGAAAGAGCTCGAACGTCTTCGCTTGGACTGCGGTCACTATGCAGATTGCCTGAGTACATGCGAAACGAACGATGGAAAGATACATACAGTAGATCATCTAACAAGAATGACGCTGCATAGTAGTCGATAATTCCCTTCAACTGATACTGGGAAGCGAGTGGGAATACCATGGCAATAATCAGAGGGCTTTCAGACCGAGAGACCTCCTGGTAGCAGGAATCAGAGAGGATGAATCGATGGATGCGAGTACCGGGTACACACCACTGCGCGTGGCCCACCAAGCGTCTTCCTCATCCATGCATTGAACGTAGCTTCAACTTCCTTGAAGTGGGGGTTGATCTCGCCACCTGGCTTCTCGGGAAGCAATGCGAGGAGGTCAGGAAGACGATAAGCTTCTGTAGACATGGAGGCGCAAGAAGGATTTGCATGCATAGCGATGGAGCATGCAGCGTTTATACCCTCTGGCTCCGTCGTTATCGCATACCTACAGCATCACGAGGACCCAATGTGGGACCAATGTGGACCTGACAGTTGAAATTGAACGTGCCCGGGTCGGTCGAGCAGCTGATATGAACGGCGCCCGTACCCGTTCAATAACTCTTTCGTAACTAGGTGAGCCTCTCATTGGCTGCTGAGCACCTGGACGATCTAAACGGGGACAAAAACGCATACTATACCATAAAAGGAAAATAATCTGGAACGTTTCCTGCCAGTGCTTTCTCCGCAGGCTGATGGTTACCAGACACCATCATTGGCGTATTCCCTCGGGATAGAGCCTGAGGGGCCGGGGCACATCCTGATGAAATACGTTAAAGTTTAGTCAAAGAGTGGAAGAGATCACTCACATTGGCAATCCAGAACATGCCGGGTACAGTGTTCTCCATTCCCCGGATGACTGAATTGGCCAACGAATCGTCTGTGATGGACTGATGGACCCCAGGCGAAAGCGGCATTTACCCAACTGGCCGGATTGAAAAGTCTCAAATCGTCACACTGTGTCACTGTCGAGAAACCGTACTGTGCATGGATATGTCTCTCTTTCTTGTCGCGCTGAACTGTTTCGTTCCGCCTCTGACAGTGTCCACCCAATTCGATAGAGTGGGTCATCGATAATCCTAGAATCAAGTATGATTATCGGGTTGCGGATATAACTAAGCAAGTCAGGCAGTGGAAACCTTTGAATAAACTAAAAATGGGCGGTTTCCGATGACGGAGATTAGTAAATGAACTTGTAACAGATACGATATTCCACTCACCTTGGCGGGTCAGCCTGAGAGCGCTAGTATTTCAGACGCTGGTTGTCAAAGTTCTCGATGTCAAGTACCGTTATTTGGTCGAAAGCCTTTGGAATTCAACAGACGCAAACAAACACTTGACCACGTGCCACCGCTTCGAGAACGAAGGAAGTTTGACCAAGATGTCCGCTACGTCGAGGCATGCCTTCCAGTCGCCATCCGTGTCAGACGAGAAAGGCGCATACCGCATGCGTCCACCGCGCAGTTCCCGTCCCGGGTCAAACC
>QFEM01003655.1:0-44959 GCA_003316205.1 Boletus bicolor
TTAAGGTCAAGGTTGAAGTGTTTCAACTCCTTGCCCGAACCCGCGGTGTAGCATTTCCAGAAAAAAAAAAAAGTTGGCTTCCTTTGACAAAGACTCATTTACTGGCCGACATTATCCCCTAGGAGGTTTTATGAGTCTGGGAATAGTGCTATTCGTAATGGTACGTTGTCAGCCAAAGAGCCTACATGCGTATTTCATCTCCACACCACGCTAGCGGCCGAGGAGTCAAAACTCTTTGCATCATCCCACGCTCATTATCAGATTTCGAATCAACTGAGATTTTTAGCAGGACGCCTGATCATGCGTACATGAGTTGTTATCCAGAACCTACCTGTCTGTCGACGTCCTTGTGACCGAGTTACCCCGGATGGACCAAATCATCGAGGCCATCGGAAGCCTCGGTGCATGTGCACGTTGAAACTCAGGGATGGGAACGGATCTCAAAGAACTTGAAGCGGACCCACGATCGCTATCTTTGGATTGAAGAGAAAATAAATAACCCAAGATCAGATTTCGTGGATAGATGGTGAGTACCTCGGCCATTCCCAGCGGTCGGTGTCGAGAACGTGCGGACAACGTGGGCCGAGTTAGTCACCATACATATTCACATGCTCCGCCTTCAATTCCGATGACGAGTGACAAAAAAAAAGTCACAAAGGCGGAAGCCGTGGAATGTTCGCGGGATCAATCCCATCCTTCCATTCTGATTCCTGGGAAAGACGAATGCAGGTATTGTACGTGATTGAAAAAGGAGCGCACCGTTAGGCCGAGTACTGAGTATGTGAGGTCTGAGCTCGCAACGTGTAGGGTGGACGCATGGGGATCCCTCTTGGGGAACCCCTGTCAGGGAGTGTTCCGACCTTGAAGCCGCTATGCGATACATGACAGATCGGTGATACTACGTTCGCTTGACTCCACAATCATGTGCACGAGTTTGTCTCGCTTAGAGCTACGTATACCTACACGTCAGCGATGATCGATATCGATGAAGTATTTGAGGGTGTGTGCATCAACGATGCACAAACTGCCTATTTAGGGGTGCAGTCGTACGGCGACAGTGCTGTCTTATGTACCCGACCGGGCCATTGTCCGACGCAGATCAGGGTCGTGATACCCGGGGTAGCTGAGAGCCTGGATTAAGTAACGGAACAGTGATAATACATAACTGATTGTGACTGGAAGGCTCTAGCCACAGGACCGAGTGACGAGTGCGCGCGCCGCGGACAAGGGTGTTGCTATGTCGCACGCGTTCGCCGCGGTGCGGCCGCATGTTGAAAAGGCGTCTTGGAGCATTGCTCCTCTATCGTCGCCACCGGGCATTGATTTGAAGCCCAAAGAGCACGTCCGCCTTGCTCCGCTCTGTTCTGAGTGATAGATGAAGAATACCCTGGCGAATCGAGGGCTGGTGAACGGGCATGGGGGAATGTGTCGTATCGGAGTAGCTCACAGAGGTGAGGCAGGAAAATTGTGTCGTAAATGTAGCCATGTCCAGATACAACATTCGCTCGGTGTGCCATATGGCAAGGTTCTCACGGACGAACGAAGTTCGTGTGCAGTTCGGAAGTGCTGTAAAAGGAGAGGCTCCCCACGGCGCGACGAGAGAGAATGGTAGTCGTCGAGCTATGTTCGTCTGCTGTAGGGGGCGCACGACGTGCGTTGCACAATGAAGTTCTTGGCCGGCACGTTTTGATAGCACGACGGCAACATTCAGGCATTCTTGTGCAATGGGGCTCTGGGAGGTCCTGAAGCGGGAATCGCGACCAAGGAGTAACACAGAAGATGAGACGCCGAAGCGGGCGCGGTGGGTAGCAACCATGTTCGATGCGGAGCCACTACAGTCGCGGAAGTTCAATATTTCAGAGGGGGTGCTTGTGGTCCTCCACCTCATCTATTTACCGAAGTTTTCGTAGGTTAGACGCCGAATGATCAGCAAGAAAGGACGGGACAGGACGCTGGTAGTGACTAGGCTACTGCTATATTGGCTGGGGGAGGGCCTTGTCACGTTCAGTTGACGGTGTCAGTTGACTTTATTCCGTCACTGGCCATTTGTGCGCTCTCATCTCGCTTTACTAGATCTCACATCAGCTCCGTAAACGGCGCAGTGATTTCCGCGGACCGTACGATTCAACGTGTTATTTCGAGTATTAGGCTAATCGGTTGCGTAGGCCCCCTCCGTCCACGTCTGCTTCGGGCTTCCTCTCGCTGACTTACTATTTTCAGGGATGTATCTGGAAGAGTTTCCGTCTTCTCTTCCGAAGCGGACCTTTTCAATTTCGTCAACTTAGCGGAGTCACTCGGCGAGTCGTGTGGTCTAGTTCCCCGCACAGTGGATCGAGAATTTATCCCAGGACCCCCGCGGATCCTTGAAGACGTTTTCTCTGCTCGTGCTTATATGTATCATCCCTCTGATCGGAACGTGGGTGCTCGTGTTGTCAGTCCCCCCGGCCTTCCTCTCCCCCCTTGGTGCGGACACAGTCGTCGTGTCCCTTGGTTTTATCCAAAATCCTGTCTCTCGGTCCTCCCCTCGTTCTCGCGCGCTCACGCCTGCGCATGCTTTGATGATCCATCCCGGGATTCTTATACTCTAGGTTTTCCCTTTCGCTCCGTGTTCTCATCTGTCATGAGTACCTCCACCACTCATACTCTGTCGCAATGCGCGACAGTGAATAACAGCGTAGACGCACTCAACGAGGAGAGGACGGCGGTTGCTTGTCCCGCTACCTCGTCGTTCCGGCCCTCTGGGGAATGCTCCAAGAACATTCAGACAGACACCGTTCAAAATCAACAACCCGCAGTTGTTGTCTCTCGCCTTCGGTTCTTCTTGATTATGACCAGCCTGTGGATTGGTAACTTTACTGCCTACCTCAACGAAACTACCTCCACTACCGCCATGCATGTCATAAGTGCCGACTTCAACGACCTCGCCAACCAGAACTGGCTCGCAACGGCATACCTCTTGGGCTTCACCGTCACACAAACTTTGCTCGGAAAATTCAGCGATATTTTTGGTCGTGCTCAAGTTTTGCTCGGCACGATGCTTATTTTTGGAGCTGGGACTCTGTGGTGCGGGTTAGCCACGGTGGGTATTTTTCACATCCTCGATGGCGTGGAACGCAGTTCTTTGTCTGACACGCATGGTCCCAGTCCATGAATTCCCTGATTGGGGCGCGTCTTCTACAGGGTATCGGCGCTGCTGGGAGACAATCTGTTGGAGTAATCATCGTCTTGGATCTGACAACGGCTGACACACGAGGGTTGTGGCTTGGATTCTTCAATCTCGCCTCTGCTATTGGACTAGCAATAGGGCCAGTCCTGGGAGCAGTCATATCCGTCGACACCGATTGGAGATGGATGTTTTGGATAACTTTGGTGCTCATTGGCGTAATTTTAGGTATTGGCTCAATGAGCCTTGACTATCCTGTCCCGCACCGACAGCAGCGCGTCGGCCTACTTGCGCAACTGCGAGAAGTGGACTACGTTGGTTGTGTTCTAGCTGTCGCGATATCCAGCATGATCTGTATCGCGATAGAGATGGGTAACAAAATATTTCCCTGGAATGTGAGTGTCTCGGATCCAAACGCTGGGCACTTATCGATGTTTTCGCCAGTCTGCACCTACAATTTCTCTGTTCGTCGTTGGGGGATGTCTCATCCCTGTATTCGTTTACTACGAACTCAAAGTGGCCGAGCACCCTATTGTCGACATCGACCTGTTCAGGATACCAAATATTCCTATTGCATGCCTCATCAACTTTCTTACTGGCGCGGGATACTTTGGGTCTGTCTTCTTCCTACCCCGTTACTTCATCGACGTCAAAGGCTCCAGTTTGGTGATGTCAGGAATCCAAATGTTCGGACTGATCCTAACTCTCGGTGCTTCGTCAGTCCTCGGCGCCAATATCGTATCGCTCACTGGTCACGTACGACTCATAGGAGTCGTCGGCGGTTTGTTCTACGCGTTAGGCAGCGGCTTAATGCTTGATGTGGGGCGTTATACGCCAGTCGCACGTACCATTGGATATTCAGTGTTCACTGGCATAGCATCTGGACTTCTTTACCAACCCTCGCTAGTGGTTGGGCCCATGTCAGTCAAGCCACATCAGATTGCCGGTATCAGTGGTTTCTTGTCGTTTCTCCGGACGCTAGGTGGAACATTCGCGACGGCCCTTCTCACGGCTGTATATGAAACCAGCTTCACAAAGTCGCTCCAAGGACAGCTCCCTGCTTCACTCGTGGACCAGGGTTTGGGGCTAGCGGACGACCACGCTCAGTATCCCCAGTACGAAAACCAGATCCTTGATGCACTCGTCAAGGCTTATCACCTCGGCACGATTCCTGCCATCTGTTTCGGCGTTGTATACGCCATTGCAGTGGTCATGCTTCGAAACGTGGACTTTACGCCCGCTTGGAAACGAAGACGTATAGCAGCGAGACAGGCCTCCGAGAAGGTCTGATTTATTTGACGCTTTGATAGCATCGCCTTTTTTGCATACTTTATTTGCGGAACTAGTTCTCTTCCTCATGTCACGGTTCGCATTTCTTTCTTTCTTTTTTGTTGCTCGACTCTCTCAATTCAGCTGTCACCTACATGCGAACTTGCAATGGACTTTAAGCACGGCTGACACAATTCCCTCGGCCCCTTTTTTTTCCTCGTATGCGGAATGATATCCTTTTTTCCCCCTTGGGCAGCACCCGCTCATGATCAGCCACGTAGACTAATTTATCAACTTCGCTGTATAATTGACCAAGTTAGTTGGGCATGACTTTTTGAAAGGTCACAATCCATATTGTACTCACCATGCTGTAACACGTTAAGAGTGCGATCAGGTCCACAGCAATTTCCGCTCAGGACACATATGAAACTTGGTCTCGAAGCGGATGCCCCCCCCCCAATTTACAGGATGATCTTGATCCGTCCGAAGGATGCCGCGTTCATCATGTTGTCACGTCTCGCTTAGTAAACGAGTGCCTCGCTTTGCAGTGGCACCTTCTCTCAAGCGATCCATGGTATAGGGTTGGTTCGCGACACAAAACACCTACCACAGCAAACACTGGTTCGGAGGAGGGTCCTTTTTTCTCTCCCCCTCATCTGCAAAGCTGCCGAGTAACGTTATCGCTTGACGATTCTCTGAAGGCCTATCTGAGAATTTCGATTGGTGGACTAGCTACTTATGGTGACCCTAAAAGGTTGGGGTTTTGCTCGCTTAGCCAGTCCGAACTTTCGAAATGATATGGTGACGAGACATATTTATATATCGTCACCCAATATTTCCGTTGATCGGCGGCTGGCATTCATATAATTCGGTTATGAGATGGATGATGGGCAGACGCCATCAAGAAGTTGGCATACCCTCCCGCCACAAACTGAGAGCGGTTGTTGGTGACCATACGTGCATGGACACGTCTGAAGTCGCTATTCTTAAACGCTAGACGGTGACATATGGTGACATGGTCAGAGAATCCCGTGTAGGGAAAAGGCCCACGACCGACCTCGTGCTGCAAATAGATTCGGACCAGCCTTCACGCGAAAAAAAAATAAAAAGAGAAAGAAAGCAAGAAAACTTGTCAGAGAAGAGGGAAGTAGCGAAGCCTCAAGTCACAAGAACTCGGGCAGAGGGCATTCTCGAATGAAGACACAAATAATTTGACAAGTGATACACCACTCCACCCTACTCCCCCTTGCGTGTACGTGCAGGTACCCTAGATTTGTGATGGTCTTCGTCCAAGGGTAGTGTGTATGTACTACGTCCTATCGGCATACTCCTCGATGACCGACCGCGGCTTAGAGTACACCCCAAGTGGCGTGTACCGAATGTCATGGAAACTGCATGGTTCAGTCAGCATAGTGTGGAATTCGGGGTGAAGGAATGACCGACCCGAAAGCACTGGGTCCCCCAAGCTCGAGTCCCCTCTGGGTATTCGTCCATTGAGGCGCAGCTGTTATCCCGAGGACCAAAACCCTCAAACCATATTTGTACTGCGGCGTACCGAGCGCTGAGCCACTCTGGGCGTCGAGCACAGCAATGAGATCTGGTACGGTGGCTAGTATCTGTAAGTTGCTGTGTCAGAGCGTCCTCGCGGTGAGATAATTTAGCGGTTCGGCACCTTTATTTGACCATCCTGGGCTGTGTGCTCTGCGTATAGGTTCTCGTTCTTGAAGGGTATGGTCAATGTTCCATCGAACGTTTCCTCGGGTTTGTCTGAACCATCCCTCGCATCTTCGTCCGCGGACAGAGCCGCGATGGCCACCTCTCCTATCGTATGTCCCTTGTACAACCTCGGAGATCATAAGCCAGGTGGCATTTTCATTTTTAGGGGGGGTGCGTCAAGACACACCTTCTACGAACATCAATGATTTTCCCGCTAAACAGCACCTTTGCTGTCTTGGCTCCGCCAACGGCATTGACGACAACTTGGCCTATCCGGTCAATGTTTGACTGCTTTCGCGCAAGAGCAATGGCTCTTCCAATGCGCCAGCTCAACGATACCGTGTTAACGATCATAGAAACCCCCAAGTCCTTCGCTCGTAGTGGCCGAGTGGCCTGCCCCACGTGTGTCCTAACGTTTCTTGAGATGGAACTGAGCGGCGACGCTGTACGACTCACCCCATCTCAACACATGCTGCTCGCAGCGATGCATCGACGTCGGTGTCCCTCTTTGCCTTGATCATGATCTTTGTAGCGTGATCAGGGTCGTAGACCTCAGAGTAAACTTTCAGGGGTAAAGACTAACCATGACGTTACCATCCCCGCTTGATATGGCGCTTGGAAGAAGGTTCAGCCCACGACCCGTTTCGTCGTACACGTTGGCAGTCGTTTGTTGCCACTGCACGATCCTTGATCTTAGTATCATCTGCGTTCCATTCTCGGATGAAATGATGGCCTACGGTTGGATATGCGCGACCCTGAAGAACTCACCTGTGACCGAAGTGTGCGGGGAGGGGATCATTGTTACATACCATGAAATCTCCATCGACGATCGGGATGTCATAGTTCTTTGTGGCGGCTGTGATCATCTGGACGAGATGTCAACCCGAGAAACCTGAAGTGATGAGAGATTCACGTTGATCATCCCGTTTCCTCCTCCGATTTCCAATGCACAAAGAGCGTCGGGTTTCGTTATCTGCGAACATGGATAAGGCCCAGCCGCTATCGGCACTATACTGCGTGACTTACCCCCAGAAACGCCCAGAGATCAGCACTCGCTTCGTTGTACCTTGATCTGGTCAGTAAGGAATTCCTAAAGGTGTGGACACACGTACTCGTTTCCGAGTAACCTCTCTGAAGACACCTCTGGGCTACCCATCCCACCACCCCAACCTACGAGTGCATCTGGAGTGAGGGAACTCAGATCGATAACGCGGATGACCTCCCCCGCCCGCACCATCTCTCTTAGCTCCAAGAAGGTATGCAAGGGCGAGCCACCTCCACCACAGCCAAGAACATAACATCCATCCGCTATCCACTCGAGGTCGATTTCAGATACAAACCACTGATTATCTTGCACTCTGGGTTTGTACGAAAGGATATCATCAGCCGAGTTCAACGAAAAAGTCCCTTCGGGTCCGGGGTCCGGTGTCGGTAGAGAGTGTGCTATGGTATTCTCACTAGATGTGTGGGTAACATCGGAGTCGTCCGTCTCGGCCGGGACCGCATTTCCACTCCAGTCACCAGCGGCCTTGACGTAGAAGCGGCATCTTCCAGTGGTATATGCGATGGGTATTACCTCGCTTTCTACGATAGAAACACGATCCGGAGCGGCACCAGAAGCCACTGCGCGGGCAACTGCTTTGGCTTCGACGGCTTTCCTCACTTCGGACACGGGTGCAGACGAAGTGTCTTCAAACGAGTCAATCGTACCGGATATCTTCCTGTCGATGAGCTATTGCCTGAGTGCTGTCTGAGACATTATCCTCACCTGAGCGATAGCAGCACCAACTGCATTCGCGACATCGTAATGTGGGAATCTATGTACCCGACTAATTCCAGCAAGTTCGTCTGGTGCTAGAATCGATCCTCCGCCGACAAGATAGACGGGAATGTCCATTGCTGACGTCTTCATCGCGTCCAATGTAGTCTGCAACATGCTCTTGATTGCCTTCTGTGCTCTTTCGATTGTGGATTGGTCAAGACCCACTACACGGGAAACATCTCCAATGGACACCCGTCCAGCAGCGACAGCAATGTCTGTAGCGGTAAGCGTTGCGCCGTTGAAAATACGTGCTTCGGATGTGATCCTGTGCCCCACTGAATCAGGGCCGACGGTTACCCGTTTGGAGTGAGAATCCTGGCGGACGAGAGAGCCACCTCCGAGACCGATGCTAGAACGGAAATTTGTGATAAACAAAAAATTTCAAGGAGAGAAACGTGTGGGGATACCTGGTGACATGAGGCATAGAGAAGTTCAACAAAACCCCGCAGAGTTCATGATGGGCTGCGGCTTGCCGAGGGAAGCCGCTGGGCCTTCAAAACAGAGTGTTAGAACCAGGGATGTTCGACTCGGTTAGGACAAACACAAACAAAAGCATTCCGATATCCGTCTGTGGATTGCATCCGTTATAGAGTCCGAAAAAAGGGAAGGGAACGACGACGAACCGTCGTGCCTCCTATATCGACGACCAAGGCGGATTCTTTGGAGATGTCAGACTGGAGGGAGGCCAGAAACGCAGCTCCCCTCATCGAATTGGTCGGACCAGAAGAGCTATGCAATGATCATGATCGGAAATTCGACCAGAGATGGTTGTGAATTGTTGAAACTCTGTGGATCCACCACATTAATGAGGACTTACAAGGTCCGAATGGGTAATTTAGCGGCCTGCGCGCAGTTAAGTAAGGTGCCATCGTTACTCGTGATGAACACAGGACATCTTAGATGTAATGCACGTGCTGCTTTCTGGAAGCCTGTGACGGTCTTCTTGGCATACCTGAGAAGCGAGGCGTTGAGAATGGTAGCATTCTCGCGTTCCAGGAGGCCAATGTGAGCCACATCCTTGGAACACACGACGTGGAGGTGTGGTAGTTTCGCTCGTACGATAGAAGCGACGTGTTCTTCTTGTTTGAGGGTGAAATCGATGGGGGCAAAGACCGAGATGATCGCAACTGCACGGACATCCTTTTGGTGTATTTTTACGTTTTAGTCGGGGACATTTGGTGCCAATTACGGCAAGTTGATGGACAAGAAAGACGTGCCTCTTTGTCGATCTTGTGGCAGGTGGACTCAATCTCTGTGGCGTTGACAGTCGCAATTTCGCTCCCGTCAATCTGCAGTCCACCCGAAACGAGGAAACAGGGGCCTTTTAAGACTGACGGCCACGGGGAGTCGGTGGTCGCCAACGGGGACGACTATGAAAGACGTACTATTTTTTAGGTCGAGTGGAAAACCAACGAACGGGGGAGTCCCGTGGGTGAATGGACCACAGAGACGGATGACAGCTACACGATCTAGACGAGCGCGATTTCTCTCGACAAGTGCGTTTACAAAGTGCTGGAGGGAATTGAGTTAGACCAACGGTATTGCCGGGTGACATACAGTTGTGCCGATGGAGATTGCTTGAATATCGATGGCAGGTGGTACTTGATTGAGGACACTTTGGATAGCATATCGGATGCCCTCTGTGACATCTGGAGTGGTCGGGTGCTTGGCAGACGCGAGGACCTGTCCGTCCGATATATTGAGCAGGACAGCGTCGCTGATGGAAGGTGTGATCAATGAGGGATGTGCACCAAGAAATCGACGTACGTGTTGGTCCCTCCAACGTCGACGCCGAGACGGAGGACAGGACTGTTATCGCTCATGATGGCGGTGCGGGACACCCTCTTCTCCCACAATCTGGCGAGATTGAAACATGTCCGCGATATCAATATCTAGCACCGAGCTAAATACGCAGCGGCCCAAATTAACCATCCAGAGCGATTAAAACTTATTGTTCGACCTACCCAAACTTGGATTTAACTTGCAAAAAGACTCACAGTTACATTAATACGCCGTTGTGTTACCCTGGAAGCGAACAAAAGTGGCTAATGTGAAAGTGTTACCAAAAAGGGTTTGTTGAGTTGAATCGCTCGCGTTCAATAAAGTCGACCACGCCCCCGCCGTTGCGGTGTCTGCAAAAATTCTGACTAGCGGCCATCCTGAACGATGGCCAGCGCATCCGACGGTCTCGCTGCCACTCTTTCTTCTTTACCAGACCTTTCCCTAAACCCCCTTGCTTCCCCATCAGAGCGCAAGTTCCATCTCCAACTCCTTCTCGACAACAAGGAAAAGCAACTCCAACAGGCCGGTGCACTCGGTCAACGCGTCCTCGCTCAGCAGATCGAGCTCGAGGAGAAGATCCATCATCTCCAGGACTTCGATGTCGAGCGTGGTGACGACCAAGATCTCGACGCAGAGGCCAGAGAGCGCTACCGCGAACTCGCAGACACCGTCAAGGCTTGGGACCTTGAAAACGCCCAGCTATCAAGCGCATTCGGTCAAAAGGTACATATCTTCTCTTCTCTTTGCCTTGTCAATCCGTCCGAGTCATCTCTCGCTCGTGTCTGTGTGCTTCTTTCCGAGCCTCGTGGCTTCCGCGCACAATGGCCACTTGTCGCCCCCCAATCTCATCCTTGCTCAAGTGGCATTCATTTGTCTCTGCCATCCACGCGGCGTTGCAGGCACACCCTACAACCTGTTCTGCCCACACTGTGGCACACGTTCATCAAAGTGTTATCTTCACTTCATTTTTTCTTTGGCTTTTACTTGTTGCTGACCTCCCTCTCTAGCGTCTTGCAGAGGACACGCTTTCTCCCGTAGTACTCGTCAAGGATCTACCTCGTGATGAGCCGGAACGGTCCAAGGCTTCCTCTTCTTCTGCTGCCCAGTCCCGTCGGGCCAAAAACGCAGCTCACAGAGCAGATGACGTCGGTGCGTCGCTCCCCATCGGATCAGTGCCATCATTTGTCCTAAATCTCATCGCCATCTCCGTCCTCTAGAGTTCGCATTTGAAATTGGCAGCGGTTTGCTGACCGAGGTCCGACGCCTCCAGAGTCTTCTCGGAGAGCGCGACAAGGCAATACAGGACATGAAGGAGGAAAAGGATGATCTCGAGAAGAGTATCGAATCCCTTCGTACCGCCCTCCGTTCACAAGAGCAAAGTTCAGGTACGCCTTTCACCATCCTGGCATCGCGTCTAATTGATGCCCAATCCGAACAGACAAGTTCAAGGAGGAGAACTGGAATCTCGAAGTCACTCTGCAAGAACTCCGCACACAGTTCTCCGACTCCCAAAGCACTGCGCAGAGATTGGAATCTGAACACAAACGACTCACCAAGTTGCTCAATACAGCACGTGAGTCCGCTGACCAACACAAGAACGAAGCGGAGCGCACAAAGACCGCATTCGACGAATTCAGAGCCAAACATGACACCGAGTTTGCTCAGGCACGGAAGCATGCTGCAGGCTTGCAGCGCGATAAATCCGATTTGCAGTCTGCGCTCGATAGTTTGAAAGCGGAAGTGGCGAAAGCAAATCGGAGACTAGGGCCCAAGTTTGGCTCTCCCCTCACCCCAGGTACAGGGGACACTAAAGACTTTTTGACCCCTGTTACTCCTGACGAGGACGATGTATTCACTCTCGGAGGCGCGTCCACGACCAGGAAACGCCAGGACACTTCAGTTGTATTCCAGTCAGAGTCCTTCGAGGACCTCGCTGATGTTTCCCCCGACCCATCGCCTTCACGTCCTTTCCACGCATCTAATCATCCCAACAAGGAAATAGAAGCGCTTCAGCAGAGACTCTTCCACGCCGAGAGGCAGATCAAGACACTCAAAGGCTCCCTTCATCGCGAGAAAGAGATGCGCCTGGATTACAAGCGTAAACTAGAAGCCTCGCCTGGCTATGTTCACGACGAGAACGAGCCACCAGAGAGTGAGCTATTCGAAGACGTTGATGTGCTAGCACCCACTGCCAACGCTAAACCGAGGCACAAGCTCACCCCCTTCCGCCGCGGTGGAGGTCGTGGTCGGAGAGGGCGCGGTAGCATTTCACTCTCTGAACGGTTCGAGAAGGCTAGTCACAACCTTTCACCAAACGGTGTCGATGACCTCGGTATCACGCCTTCTCCCCCTGTTCCGGGTGCTTTCCACGACCAGGAGGGTGGCACTGATGAATATGACCTCGACGCGTCTGACGACAATCACAACGAGGAAGATGTGCAGCAGCGCGGTCTGGAAGTTTCACCGCTCGCTCCAGTCTCAAATCGAACGAGCGTCGATGGAATGGACCCTGTCTTTGCAAATGTGCTCCGCAAGTCCGCATCTTACAGCTCCTTCCAATCAAGTACCAGTCCTTTACGTCAATCCGTTCTCTCGCGCAGTGGCCGCGGCGGTGCTCAACGCCGTCCGCGAGGTGGTGCTGCATTCCAGGAAGCACGACCACCTTCGCTTGTCGGACAGCCTGAGGCACTGTCCGCAGAGTTGGGCATAGGGATGACCAGTGTAGTCGAAGATGACATCCTCGATAAGGAACGGGAGACCAAGGAAGTCGAATGCCAGACCGACGAGGGTGGATTGACACTGTTAGTTCCCACTCTTGCTCCAGTCACAACCGAGGCTGGTGTACAGGCCGAAGCTGGGACGATTTCTTCCCTCGCCGTCACTCTTGACACTTTAGATATGTCTTCCCAAACAGACGAGGTTGCCCCTCAACACGTCGATATCGCCGTGCAGCATTTGCCCTCTGAGGACAATATCCAAGCTGGAATCCAGACCTCCCCTTTCCCCAAGTATCCTCATCACCCCGTCTTCTCCCCTACGCAGCGTCGCACGACACTCATGCAATCCGATTTCTCCATGTCCTCCGACAATGGCAGTGGAGACATCACTGTGCGGAATGGCCGCATATCTGGCTCTCTTTCCACTCCTATCGAGTCCGCTTACGAATCTGAGTCTGACATCGACGACGGTGCCACCGAGACGGGTGCGGAGACGGAGACAGACGTAGATGATTATCAAGACGCGCGGATGAGTATTGGGATGACGACACCTTCCGAGTCGCGCGAGGACTTCCATTCGATGTTGACAATTTCGGACAATGATTATTCCGAGAGCGACGATGAGAGTATCAAGGCGTCGAGGATCTCGAGTCGGGCGGGTTGGTCATCTGTGGCGTCCTTTACGGAACGGAGGGAGATGTATGGGCTTGAATCGCGGAGGACGCCTGTCGAGTATGATGAGAAGGGCGTCGGTGCCGGGCCTGAAGATGTCAAGGTCGTCGAAGTCATCAAGGAGGTCGAGGTTATCAAGGAGGTTATCAAGGAGGTTATCAAGGAGGTTATCAAGGAGGTAGAGGTCGTCAAAGAAGTCATCAAGGAAGTTGAAGTGGTCAAAGAAGTGGAGGTGATCAAGGAGGTAGAGAAACCCGTCGAAGTCTTCAGAGAGGTTGAGAAGCCCGTCGAGGTCTTCAAGGAGATCGAGAAACCAGTCGAAGTGGTCAAGGAGGTCGACAGGCCAGTCGAGGTCATCAGGTACGTCGAGCAGCCAAAGCCGGAAGTTAGGGAGATGTCGATACAGACGGATGCTCCGAGACCTGGCACCCCTCCCAGTGGCTCAGCCGCAATTCCTTTCACTACACCTTCAGGGAAAGAGGATGTCTCGAGCTCCTCCATCACACCCCTCGCAAATGCTGCCGCTTCGGGCACACCCATGGGTCTCTACAGGGTTGGAACAAATGGACAGCCGCAACAGTTCCAATTCGTGACAGCCTCACCCCCGACCTCACCGACCTCGGGACCGGTCTCCTCTCCTGTCACTGCCATCAGAGATTCCGTGATCGCAACGTTCAACATGTTCCATTCTCGTGTATCTCACACTGAGCAACGGCAGTCTGTTGAATCCACCATTTCTCCCGTAGCCGAAGACCCTGTGAAGCGATCTCGTACGCCGTCGAACGTACCTTCGGTGGTTGACAAGACGCGTCCACCTACAATGGCCTTACCTCCTCCTCCCCGTCAACCTCCTCCATCCAGCAGTATGCCTCCACCGACGTTTGTACCCGAGAGAAGATTGCCAACGACCTCATCTGCTCCGAGTGATGGTCCTCCGCCAAGGCCGTCGTCACCCCCACCACCAGAGCTCATTCAACGTGCGACCACCCCAACGTTTGGTGCCATGCTCTCCGTGAATAATAAAGGGTCGTATGGTCCGAGGCAGCACGGATCGAGTATGCCTCCCTCATCGAACATCCGCCAGCCACCATCCACAAGCAGCTTCAGGTCTGCGGCAAATGCTGCTGCCCATGCACAGAACTCGCATCCCCCCTCTAGGCTGCCATCATGGAGCGTTCGGGAGAAGGAACGCAGGGAACTATCGAGTACTTCTCTCACCTCGGACCGCAGTGCGCTCTCTCCGCGGTCGTCGATGTCATCGGATCACAATCCGTTCATGAACCGCGGGCAAAACCAAGTCGCATCTGCTATATCTGCCCAGGGTACGGACCAGACTGGTGGTACCACGGATCCTACTGTCATCCACGCCATTACGCAAACGATGATCGGAGAGTTCTTGTACAAGTATACAAGGCGCGCGATCGGGAAGGGACACGGAGAGAAGCGGCACAAGCGATTCTTTTGGGTGCATCCGTACACCAAGACGTTGTACTGGAGCTCCGCTGATCCCGGCTCGTCAAATGTGTCAGAGTCGAGTGCTAAGAGTGGTAAGTTCGTTTTTATACGCGGCGTGACAGTATCGCTGGGTAGTTGATTGATTCGTTCTATTCGCAGCTTACATCGAAGGCGTACGTTCGGTTCTGGATCCCAATCCCATGCCACCTGGGCTATACCAGTATAGTGTGGTAATCTCGACGGCTCAAAGGGAGATGAAGATCACTGCACCTACGAAGGAGCGTCACGACATCTGGCTAAATGTGGGCTATCTCTGCCTTGGCTCCGCGCATGACATATTTCTGATGGATACCTTTTCAGGCTCTCAAGTACCTTTTGGCTCGCCCCAACCCAAACGCGGTAGCGTCTCCAATCCGTAACGAGAATGGTGTGGCTCCCGCGAGTCCCATGTACAGCGCCGAGTTCACGGACGACGACCACCGCCATCCAGTTGATTCGAGTCCCCAAAGCCAGCGAAGCGGCCGGAGTAGTCACAACGGCGGCGCGTTCAACACGACTCCCCGTGGAGGGCGGAGTCGCTCCCAGCTCTCCGTCAAGGGTTCCCTTGGCAAGCGCACTGGAACGCCTGCAGCAGAATATCTTCGGTGGGCCACGCCAGAAAGCCCGTACAGTCCCACTCGGTCGTTTGAGCAAGTGTTGTCGGGGAATGGGCGGGATGACCAGGAACTCGAGTTTGAATTGCATGGCGAATCGCATTCGGACGATGGTTTCGAGGGCCTCGAGAACGTGCGCGCATGCTGTGATGGGCGGCACACGGTTGGTCCTTCGGGACATCATCATCATCACCATCCTCACACGCATCCCCATCACGAGCATCTCGATGTCAATGCACCTGCACGGCCCGTCTCACCAGCCTGGTCCCTCCGATCACGCACGGGGAGTACACACTCTCACGAAGCCGGTGGGCTGTTCTCATGGGGCCGGGGTGACGATGGTAAACTCCGGTTTGGCTCGAGACGATCAGCAAAGACGGTCAACACGGTCAATACGGTCAGCACGATCGGGGAACGATGATGGATTGTGACCCATGTATCTCACCCGCCCACATATTATCAACCATTTCACACGTTTCACTGTTTGTGCTCCAGCTCAGGATTTCTTTTCTTTTCTTTTTCTTATTTCACAAACTCCCATTTGGGTCATCCTACACTCCCTTGGTAATTCTTGCTATTTGATTTGGACACGCAGTCATATTCCATACCACTTTTTTTCTCTTTCGCATGTGTAGTATGCAGGGCTTTTGTCTCTCTCTTTCTCTTCTCTGAAACGTTTCGGCTATCTTAGAAATCTACCACACTCCTTTAACTATGCAATACCGGAGATCGATCCACCTATCGTCTAACCTTTCGTTCACTGTGTAAAATTTACTCTATCATAAAATACCATCCATTCATCCATCCACATTGGTGTACAAGACAAGAAATTGGGTGTAGCATTGGACAAGAAATAAGAAAATAATAATCGATATCAAGTATATCGTGAGATCAATGCGCGCAAAGCCCAAAGTACACACGCGTCGTTACACAACGATTTCGTCGACTTTGGAACGATGAATGCAAAAGCCCTGGGTCGTCTACGTCAACACGCGTGCGCGCTCAGTGGGGAGCCCACAGGGAGAATCAACGTACCGGCGTCACCCACTCTTTGCATCCACAACATACGCCCGCCCAATCATAGTTGCCAATCTTGGCGCCACATTTCTTGTTGGGGCAGACGATCTTGCCGGCGAGCTCTCCGCTTGAGAGCGTCGGTTCCATCCACTTCATCTTTGTGCCACCGTGTCAGTCAGGTCCTCGCTCGCGGCGAAGGAGAGAGAGATTGAAGGAAGGGGAGGCGTACCGGTTCTACAAAGTAACCCGAACATTTCGGGTTCATCAATATCGGAGGGCTCAGGGTGGCCTTGGAGCCGTTCAAGCCAGTCATGCTCAGACTTGCCGCGGTGCGCAGCGCGGCGAGTTTAGGATTGGACGAGAGCTGCGCAGCGAGGTCTCCACCGCTCACGTATTGGGTTCCACCTGCGGAAGGGGGCACTGGTAGCGGGGACGGGGACGAGACGCGCTTAACCGTGTCGGTCGGGGGGGATGACGCTCGATGCGTCGGCTCCTCGGGCGATTTTACTGCGTCGCCCGCCATGCTCTCCTCGAGCGCATGTGACAAATCCCGTCCGATGCCCTCCATCGAGAGCGGCGAGGGCCGAAAGGGCCGTACATCGCTGCCCGACGAACGGCGTGAAGGCGGGCTGAGCACCACGGCGGTACTACTACTTGACCCATTGGACGTCGTGGGCATGTCAGCGTCCGACTCGTCCGCGTCGTCTTCAGTCTCGAGGGCAGACATGGAGAGGGACTCGAGGAGTCCACGACCGCCGAGCGCAGCAAGGATGGCTGGCCGTCCTTCGGCGACCCCATTCGACACCGAGTTGAGTCGCGAGCAGGGTTGATTTATCGACGGGCGGCGGGAGATGGTGACGTTCAAACTAGCGGATGGGCGTCGCGAGAGCGGGGCGAAGAGGTCGTTGGAAGTGGAAGGACGTCGCGATGCGACGGGCGATAAGGAAGGGAGGGCTGGTGTCGGTGGACCAAGTTGGCCGTGATCGAGCATGTGTTCGCGGGTTGCGAGTTCCTGCCTGGATTGGGGAGTACGGATCGTCTTTTAGCACGCGGTCTTTTTGTGCATTCGAGGGGCGAAGTGGAGGAGGGGGATGATGGGTCATGTACCTGCACAGTTTGCATCGTATTCGTCTGCTCGGGACGATGACAGGGGTGTTGGGTGCTGATTCGGATCCGGGCGTCTGCGGATATCTTGCAAACATGTCGCCTGGCGGGACGGAACCGTCGCCATCTGGAGATGATTAGATTAGCCTCGCATGTGGCCGGAGGGATAATGCACACGTGGACAACAAGGGGTAAGGTTCACTCACTCATGACTTCATCGACCGTTCTCTCCATGTAAAACATCCGAATGGGTTTGGACCTGCGAGAGATCTTGTAGGACGCCTGGTGGAATATCTCGAGTTGTTGGAGGAAGCCTTCGTTGGGGCTACTCGCGTGAGTATCAAAGTATAACTCAAAAAAAAAAAGTGACATGAACTCACTCGGTGTGCGGGCGCACGGCCTTGATCATGTCGAGGGCAGCAGACGCATCTAGTTTGCGGGTGTACATCAAGTAGGCTGCGACGATGGTTGCACTTCGGCCTGAAAGCGGTTTACATCTCCACCAAACATGTTGGCCTGGAAGGACTTACTTATGCCAGCCTGACAGTGCACGAGCACGCCGTGACCCTTGTCGAGTTCCTTCTGGATGAAGGATATCGAGGGCAAAAAGTGCACGAGCACGTCTTCGTCTGCGCTGTCGTCCATGTTTATTTGGTACTTGTAGAACGTCTGGCAGTGGAACGAGATATATCTATACTATCTTGAAACAGAGGCACGACGCACCGCGTTGATCGTCACCTTTCCTCGCATCGCTGTCACCACGCTAAATATTTTCTTGGACTTGAGCGTCTCTACGTCGAGGGCGCTGGGCAGATCGCCGATCCATAAATGAGGGACTATTTCGTCCATTATGATTGTAGGTACGCGGCCAGCGTTGATGTAGTCGGGGACGGGCTGAACAGATACTCCGCTGCCAGTGTAGGGGGAAAGCGGTCGCAGTTGAGGGAAGAGCTACTCAAACATTCTCTTGGCGCTGGCGCATCCGACCGAGAGAAAATTTCCGTGCTCCGTATGACGGGAATGAGAGACCCAGACTACATACATACATCGTCACTGCAGTACTATCGTACTATTTTCCAATGAATATCAAAATGCGACGGCACTAAAGTCATCTAAAACACAAAAGCTTTCACCAATTTTGCGAGTATCTTCTTGTGTTTGCGTGGGGCTGGTAGCACCAGTGAGCACATTGCCTGTGGCATCAATATCAGTACCGTCGATACTAATTGCCTGTACCTCTCACTCACCACGGGAGACGGTGTCGAGGAGCGCGAAAACCGAGATCGTGGTTCTTCACTTGACAATGGTGAGAAATGGTGACCGTCTTCCTGCGCCTTTCCAGAATGCGGCGGTGTGATGAGCGATGCCAAGGCGAGGTGCGCATGTGAGCGCTGTCGTTCTCGTAGAGTGCGTCGTCGTTCAAGTACGCTCGCACTTTGGGCAGCCAAGAGCGTGACCTCAGTCGGCCTTTGCATTGACTGACATGACATGCTTTAAGTGCCAGAGGAAAGCAAGTGCACCAAGATGAACTTGCCTGAATGTCCTCCGAGTTGTTGGACGGGTAATTTGGCCACGATTGCATAGTAAGCAGGAATGAGGAGAATGGCGCATGCGTACCTTGGAATATATGGCCTATTTGACGGGGATCTGGCTGATCATCTGTTGCAATTTAATGGTGACAGGTAGTGGGTACTGCTTGCCCCTAATTTGCCACTTGGCGAGTAGCAGCGCTGATCATGGCTGTATGTCTCAAAAAAAAAAAATTAAGGGAGGCCCGTTTTCCGACACAGTTTCCCGGTATCGGAAATCGCTCTAATACCTGGGGACACGGACGGGTATGTACGATGAACAGATCTTGAACTTATCCGACAACTTATGGTAAAATATTCAGTTTTATATTTATGCTATCTAATAGAATATCTGAGATATTTAACAACAAATATTATATACCTCAGTTGAGATCTTACTTTCTGAGGCCAACAAGGAGGCCAGATCCTTATTCCTGATTTAAATTTCTCAAGTCATGGTCACACAGCGTCACAACATCTTGACGTTGTGGATGCGCCCTATCTTACCTGGGGGCGGAAATACTAGTAGATATGTAGGCCAGGCGCTCATTTCCTCTGAATCTGCGCATGCACTGTTCTAACGGATACTCTAATGAATTCTGATGTTCCGTTGAGCTGGATCGATGGACCACCATCAAAGTAATCTTTTCGTTTTTTTTATTGATCATACATGGCACCCATCTACTCCTACAGCATCAGACAGAGAAAAAGTAAGGGGCTACAATGAACACGGGTAATACACTGCTAAAGATACAGTCAGAGAAGAGTATGCTACTTCCCAGTTCACAGAAAAAAATTACATCCATTCATGGTGTCCATCAGGCATTTGTATGGGATGGCCCGGTTGGGCGTCGATCAGAGGGACCGCGAGCGATACGGTAGGGATGTAGACGAGCACCTTTTGCGAGCTGGCGCTGGGGGTGACGCAGGCGTTGGAGGGCAGGGCCAACAAGGAGGAGAGGTTGAGGTGAGGGTGTGTTCGACGCAGACGGGGGTGATATCAAGACCACAGCGTCTGCGTTTTCAAACGAGGTGGGAACGAGACGGATTTTCCGGGTTGGGAATGGGGTCGTCGGGGTCGATGCAGGCATGTTTGTGCATGGACGCAGACAGGGAGATGGGGACGGTTTTTGTGAAGCCGTGGGTTGGCGTCGTTGGTTGCAGCAGGGTTGCGTGGAAGAGATATGGAACTGCTCGGTCTGACAAGGGGACGGATGAGTATTCGGAGGTTGGTACTAGAGGGAAAGGTCATCTACCCGACGGTTCAGTTCGTCCAAGTCGTTCAATTCGTGAATACGGGGAAGTTCAAGGTCTCCGCGAGGAAGATCGAGGGTATGGAGGGGAGGAAGGGTAGGACGGGTAGAGTGAGCCATCTATTCAGCAAGGCCTGCCTTGAGTAGTGCTAGTGAACACGGGCGAATGCGTCGATAGCCCGAGCTGGATGCATTTTATAGAAATATGTATAAAGGACCAGTCCATTGTACTACGCCAAACAAAAAGGATATGTCTGTTTGTAACTATTTGTGTTCCACTGGGAGCGCTGCCTTCCTTTTCGGGAAGCCACATACAGTATCGACATTGTCCATCATGGCAGAGGTCGCCCAAAAAATAAAGATCGTAGGCAGTTCAGTCTTACTGCCACACCACGTTATGACACTTTGCAGATGAAAGGCGCAACGCCTGACCTCTCCGCCGCCACGTACCAAATTTTTGACGAGTCGCATACAATAGGCAATGCCCTCCGATGGATGCTCATGAAAAAGTGAGCCATACAATACGCAGTCTGAATGTCTCTACTGACCGAACAACGGACAGTCCCAAAGTAGAGTTTTGTGGCTACAGGTGAGTCAGTAGTTGGTGACGGGTCGATCGCGATTCCATTGTCCCTTCGGACCTGTCCGATCGTTCAAGGACTGTGTTTCGGACTGACCCATTGATGACCGAGCGCTCATTCCTTGCATAGTGTCCCGCATCCTTCCGAAAATCTCATCCAGCTACGTATTCAAATGTATGGTACGTACCTCCTTCAGTCGACTCGGCTACTTCCGCGCTTAGATGGTACTCAGACGGGCTTTCGTCCCTGGACGCACTTCTCGAAGCACTCTCACATCTCGACGACGTGTGCAGTAGCGTAGAGGAGAGATATCACGCTAGTCTCACAGGGGGTCAATATGAACGGTGGCAAGAAAAGAGTTAGGGTGGTACGAGCGTGTTACAACGAGACAACGGACGATTTGACGACCGTAGCATGTACAAGATAGACCTCATTGACAAAACCCCAGGACGATGGCTCGTGCACACGACACAAGCTCAGATCATTTTGCAGTCTCGAAACGGAAGACCCACTTGTGTTCGGCAGGTTGCAGGGTGATATCCCCGAGACAGAATTGCCTTCCGCGACCATATTCCCAAGGTTTCCTGACTAGCAAAACAGGTTGTCAGTCACCTTGGCATTCGAAGTACGCACGAGGCTCACCCCCAATCAGGGTATACCCGGAGACTACATCCTCAATGACGACGCGTTGAGGTAGCTCGTGCAACGCGTTCACATGACCGACGAGCAGCGTTTCGATTGTCCTCTGATAAAGTTTGATCTGGGGGCATCGATGGATGGGTCAGTTTCACTGGAACACTTACCGTGACAGATGCCTGCTCGGCGGCAAATATGTTGGATATATCTCTAAAGAGGTATCAGTAATCCCCTGTAATCCCAAATCTAGAAGGGAGCGCATATACCCTTCTTCATGGTCTCCGCGGAGACATATCTGCACCACAGCACCCGATGAAGAGTTCGGATCGTGAGCGAGGTCGAGCCGGGGGATGAAGAGCAAATGAGTCCGATTCAATTGCAGCGCGTACCTTTCCGCCTCCATATGAGATCTCCCAAACGTCCCAAGGTCCCAAGTGATACAGAGAGGGAGGGCGTTCCCACGGTCACTGGCTGTCCGAACTTCGAACTGCTTCAGGGGGGCATCTCAACTCACAAGTGGCAAGCGTCGAGGAAATTGTGGGTTTTCATTAGCGGAGAGCGAGAGTAGTATACTTGGAACGCTAGAAAGGGCGAAAAAAGAACGCCATCCCAGTAATGGGAGCCGGTCAAGGCTCGATTGAGCGGAGGCGTGCAGATACCAGCCAACTCCCTCGACATTATTTCCTTGTCTTCCGACTTTCCACGAACAGAACTCTCGATTTCACTGCCATTACAAGAGAATAAACAAAGACTTTCGAGAAAGAGGTGACATGTCGCGCACCGACTGGATCATACTTGACCGCGGACAGCTTGGGACTGTTCAACCGGACTCGTTTCGTGGTATAAAAGAAACCGGTCTGTGCGGTTGAAATCATCCGAACGATGACCGTTCTGTAGGTCAGAGTTACGGGTCTGCGCACGTCGAACAAGATGCCTGTCGTACCTTGCCTTTCCACCTTTTGCCATCGCGTTTTTTTTTCTTGTCGTGACCAAGACAGCTGAGTCGATGAATCAGGCAACCATGTATTGCATAAGCCATATCCATCGCTGCGTCCATGGCCAATACTAAAAGATCCCCGACATGACCCCTGTAGCGCCTATAGAACCTGAAGAGAACCCCTACGAACTGCTCGGGCTCTCACAAGAAGCCATCGACGCCGAAATTCGCACTGCCTACCGCGTCCGCTCGCTCAAAGTTCACCCCGATCGCGTTCGTCCAGCCCTTTTGTTCAGTCGTCGTTCTTCGTCCGTTTCTTACAGTGTATTTTTTTTTTGCAGAATCGATTTGAACCTATCGGATATGTGATACGCCGCCCAAAAGTTCCATGCGCTTACGTGGCATCGACCCGTTGCGACGTCTCGCCGCCGCAAGGAAGGCGCGTTTTTTCACGTACGATAACAAGCGAAAAGCCCTCGCCACGGAGCTCGAAGAACGTGAACGCGCGTTCAAGAAATCGCGTTCAGCACAGGAGAAACAAAAGCCTGCGAGGGAGGGTGAGAATGATCGCGTCAAGGAGGCAGGTAGACTGGTGAGAGAGGAGAGAGAAAGACGGCTAGAGGAGCTGGCGAGAACCAAAGTCGAGGAACCGCGAACAGAGGCGGAGGAGGTTTCGGATGAGAACGCTCCGCCACCACTGGGTCCCTACGATACCACTATTCGTGTCAAGTTCACGCTTTCGGCGTTCCCACCACTCAGCACGGCTTCTGTGCTGGCTTCTCATCTGTAACGCTTTAGGGAAATCGACGAGGCCGCTGTAGTATTGTCGACGAGGCCCAAGACAGCCAGTAAGAAAAAGTCACAGGATAAAGGCGCGGACGAAGCAGTGCAAGGTGAGGGGGAGAAGGTGGTAAGTGCTGTGGTTCCTTTCTCTCAAATAAGTGCTGCGTTCGCGGTGGTTTCCTCTGGTCCTGCGCTCAAAGAGCAAGGTATGGATGTATCATGGGCCCGTGGTTCAGAGCCACCAATACTAGGGTGGTTGCGCGAGAGGGGTGAGTTCGGCAAGAAACTCAGAGGGAGTATGCCGCCTGCAACGCCTCTTGACGGTGTGCCAGGAAGAAACCACCGGCAAGGGGGCCAAACCGACGGATCACAAGCAGCCAAGTTTGCTACATTCGTGAGTTTTTCCCGATGTCTGAGGAGTGACTATTTGTCCGTCTATACTTACGATACTTGTTTGAACAGCCCAGTACATTCCCTGCTTCACCTCCGCCAGAGCCTGCCAAATCTACCCCTACCAATACCTTGGATTTCGAATCCTTGACGCTTCTACGGCTACGAGAGGCCGAACGTGCGCAATTAGAGCGCGAGATATTGAAAGCAGAGGCGAGAGGGGAAGCTTAGTTGGACTGCCTGGTTGGATCACTACGAGGTATGATTAACGGACAAGTATGATATCTTTTCGCACCAGAAATACTCGGCTCCTTCTCCGGAACTGGTCCAGAAGGTACTCGGTTGTCCCTCCTATTATGGTGTTGGCAATGACAACTTTTCAGAGAAATGGGGCTGGCCGCCGATGGTTGCGGGTGGTTATAACCAGTCAGGACTGGCCCCCGAAGAACCTGGTAGGATTTGTCGAAGCCTACTTATCAAGTTCGGGCACATGAGAACACGACCAAGTGTCTTCAGGTGTACGCTAATTAGCTCGGTACTCGGGCCACTTTACATATGGTAGATACAGAGTCTGTGTTGTATTTATGAAGTCAATGATATACGTGAAATGATGAGTTCCTGGGTGGGGTATGCCACTTAGGTGGTTAGACACGCGCGACCAGTTGCCATCCTTCTATCCTTTGCCCCTTTCCACCAAGGTCTCTGCGATTCTCCTCATACTCGCATCATAACACTAGTTCTCGCCACTTTTTTTCTGATTTGAATAGGATGTTTCCGGCATCTCCACTGGATGTGCTGGATGCGACTCGGAGGGCAAACTGTTTTAGACATACATGGCTTTATTGGCCAGACCAACAGTCAAGTCGCAAACCCGTTCCTCTTGCAAGTACATCAGACCTATACTGTTCCGCATTCTGGCCAAGCCGCAGGATGTCAAGCGGGTGAGGAAATCAAGCACGCCATGAAGTCTCTGGATGACAACAGAATCCATTAAAATACTGTTATACATACCACCACAGGACAGGTCCTGAAGGCATTCAACTGGGAGCCACGACGCGCTCAGGGGAAAAGACAACGCGGTCTCCCGCCCCTCGCCTGGGTCAAGCGACATCCATCTGGCGTTCCAGCATGTTGAGATGTTCCAAACCACGGGCCCCCTTCAACCATGACCAGCCGATACTTTCGCGCCTGCATCCACCGCTCACGTCGCACACAGGTTTCTCAGTCCGTACATACCATCTTTATTTCCAAGGGTGGTGTAGTGTCCTGTGGGAGGACAGACAGAAGAACCGAGAATGTGAGCTTCATTTGACCATCAGCTTCCTCAGAAGCCGGCTCCGTGGCGCCGACAAGAGGCTTTGTGGCTGATATCCACCGGTACATGGTAAGGATGAGCTCGACAGCTTCAAGCATCTTCCCTAGGGTGCCTTCGAACCATCCCGGGTAGACTGTACGATGGCAGGCGTGATACTAGTGGACACCAGGGTCCGGTCGTCCGTAGTAGACAACACGTTGCGCCAGTTCTTTGACCTGGACTGTTTCTTCAGATTCCAGTTGATCGTCTCTACCTGTCCGACACCGTGTCTGCATGAGCGATGCGCGCGTTCCTTCACAACAGTGGCTCTTCGTCCCCGGGTTTCTTTTTTGTCAGGTTCTTGCGCTTGCGGGCTGTGTCTTCACGTCGCAGTGCGATCTCGGATTCGGTGGGTTGTTCTCTTCTTCCAGGAGGATTCTGCCGTGGTGGATGTGAGTTTGGTGGATATGTGAAACGAAGAAGGGCACCGAACGACCACGCTTGCGAGGACAGCTTGACGGGAGGTCATCGGACGGAGCTACCCACTGCTTCGTCTTCATCGTCCTCGTTTTCCGATTCAACATCAGTGTCCAGGACACCCGTTGGGTCATGGAGGAGAACGAGACATGAGGCATTTATTTTCTACCCCTTTAGATGCCGCGATGCGTGGGCGGCTGGCTTGGTTCACTGCTCTGCTGGAAGATCCATGTGGGCTGAGAATCTGAGGCAATTTAAGCTTGTTCTGGAAGGTTGTTCTTGAGACAAGGCAGAAAACTCGTCTGATTCATGGCCCTGAGTTGGGAATGAGCGAGCACACAATCAAAAGCGCGCCTGGGGCTGACCTCGTCCAGCTCAGGCTCGTCGTCGAATTTGTTGTTGTCGTCATGAATTACGGATCATGTCCACGTCTGAATCCTCCCGAAAGCCAGAGGTTCGCGCCCCAGGATAACAGTCCAGGCTGCATCACGGCGCATCTCCACGAGATGAAGACGACTGGTAATTGGTTTGCGGACCTCCTGTGACGACTGCCCCGTATATTATAAGCAACGCAAGTTACTTGTAAGCTATCTTAAAGGTCAAGCAAGCGATTCGAGGTTGTCCTGATGTCATGCCAGTGGTCTGTTCAGATGAGTCTTCCTCCGTATGTCTTCTATGCCCTACAATGCCGACTTTTCGCAAGAAGATAGCAGCTAATAGGGCAGCTACGCAGAATTATAGCATCAGCACATTCCATATTTGGAATAAAATGTAAAGTACCTACCAACGAACGAAAATGCAGCACCTGTCCATTGGGTGGATCTGTAACCTTGCAGTTGTGCTGACATCGGCGCATTCGATCCCAAAGAATTCAACACCACACCAAGCTTGGCCGACTGTGTGTCCACGACACTATTGTACACGATCGTGGACATCGTGAGACAAAACACTGTTCCAATCTGTAGAGCATGAATGCAAGTCAGCAATTCCGTCGATTCAATGATAACCCGACATGAGATGATATATATTTCTGGTTCTCACCTGAGTCATGGTCTGGAACAGTCCTCCTACAAGACTTTGTTCATACGGAAACACGATCTTCGCAACAAAAATGGTGCCGGCGGAGTAGGCAAACTCTGCTCTGAATATGACTATGACAGTGGATGGAAACTCGAAAGCCCAGTATGTAGCCGATGGGTCGACGAGTGCAAACAGGACGCAAGCGAATCCTGTGCAAAGAGTGCCCAATACTTGAGAGCAACAAAGTCGGTCGTTAGTCATGACTCTCGAACGATCAAAATTGAAGAATCGTCTTACCAACAAATGATACTAAAGGAAGTCTTCCGATCATCATCGCAACAAAAAAGTTACAGATAAATCCCATGACATGCATCGGTATAAGTCGGATCATCGCGTACACGGGCGTAAGCCCAAGGTAATTCTGGTAGAACAACTGAACGTGGGTCATGTCAGCATCTTTGTGTTGTCACAAGTGAACTGGGGTAAACCTGAACCCAGAACGTCCAACAAATGAAACCAGACCAGTTTAGGAACACGATTGCTAGTATTGCGGCCATCTGGCCCTTAGCCCGTGCCCATATTGATGGTTTCATGAGAGGTGGTGGCGTCCAGAACGATTTTTGGCTGCTCAGGGCCAGTGATGGAATTCTCCAGATGAAACTCCCAGGCGAGGAATATGCCCACAAGGATCACTCCGATGACCAGACAGGTAATCATATCATGAATCAGGATGTGAACTATTGTTCATAACAGGTAGGAAACGGAACATACGAGTTTTCCAGCCTGCAATTGGACCTTGACCGAGGACAAACACGGTGAGTACCAAGCCAGAAATGACCAACATTGCGCCTATCCAATCCACCCGTCTGTCTGCTTCTGGCGAAATGTTGTCAGGGTCGAATGATGTTAGGGCACCCAGCACACATAATATCGATAAACCCGCAGCTAAGAAAAATGGCGCACCCCAATGCTCCCTGAGCAACACATATCAGGCATATATAGTCCGTAGAAAGAGCACACATACTTGCTAAGTTGCGTGAGAACGCCTCCAATTATTATACCGAAAGCGCCACCGATAGGGGCACTGACGGCGAAAGTTACAAATGCGACAGATCGTGCGCGCAAGGGAGGAAACAAGTGGGCCAAGATACCTAGCTATTGTGGTACCGGTATGAGGATCACGCTTGTCTGAAATAGAAAAGGGAATCCAACGCGCAGAACAAAAGGAATTGCAGCGGCAGCGCCCATTCCTTGAAGACCCCAGAAGACAGCCAGTGTGATACCATCTGATAATATTAATGGCAATGCATAAATATGGGCGACAAAGACAGTGTGGACGACTCACTTTTGGCAAATCCTAGACCAAGTGCAAAAATCATTTGCCAACACATACCAATCACGAAACCCTTCTTGTGACCATAGAGGTCAGCAAGACACCCGAAAAATAAAAGTAGACTTCCCTAGGATGGCGTCAGAATGAGACTACGACCATATGGAGGGTGTGCAGACGGAGCTCAAAGAATATGCAGATATCAGCCATTGAAGTTGGTCTTCCAGAATGTTAGTTGCCTTGCCAATGTCAGGAAGAGCTATTGACACCGAAGTTTGATCTACTGGAACGTTAGCGGGCAAAACGATGTCAACACGTGAGGAGATGAACGTTGACGACCATGGCAGCTGTGCACGTCGCCACAATAGCGATGGAACGTGCCAGACTGCGCTGGTGTGATGGAGGGTGAGCAACATGCTTCTTGGTTGCGAGTCCCTCGATTTGACTGGGCTGGGGGTCTGGCTGGGTAGCTCATTCAGTTTCCAATCTCATGACAGTCACTACATTAGGTAAAGTTCCATTTGGTTGGTGCCAAAATCATTCGGGCTGTTACAGAGAGCTGCTCCCGCGTGTTTTGGAATACAATACTAGTTTGGCGATTTCTTTGATGCTGGCGTTAGACCTGCCGTCGATAAAGACCGCCAGGTTCTTCGGATTCATCGAGGGCTCACAGGTGGAACATCGGTATGTACGGCAGAAGCGTTGATTCTGACACTTGTACTGGTTCGAGTCGGGAGAGAGGTGAGTCCGGGGTTCGTCTCAAGGAAAGCTGAAGCTCGTCTTTACGACAAGGATTATGTGACTTAGGGCCCGGTGAGGTGACCACGTTGCAATGTACAGTCGACTCTAACCCATACCCCATATAACCCATACTCTCTCATAAGCCATACACCCCTGGGCCTATCCCGAGAGGTATGGGCTATTATAGAGTCTACTGTACAGTAATGTTGGTGGAACGCTTCATGGAAGCGAATAAGCGAGTGGCGCAGTCAGGACTCAGGTAATTACGACCGAGTGGTGATTTACTGCAGCCCGGGCAAGTCCCTGTCGATTAGTGGTTAAATCGCCACGTTGTGGATCTCACAGTACCGTGGCGCCGCAGGTTCAATTCCTGCCAGGGACATTCGTTTTTTGCACAACTCAACGTCAGTTTTACGACCTTGCAAACTGCACTCCACTAAGTCGTCGTTATTTAGTACGCCAGTTGTTTCATGTCTCGGCTGAAGGAACCCTACCCATGAACTTTGTGATTCCTTTGGATTTGAGCACAGCATACGATCTGACTACGTACGAAGTTCGCTGCCGAGACAGGAAAAAGAACCCATAGTAGAAGAGAAATCTGATCATCAAGGGCATGGAACATACCGAACCCAATCAGCAGCCTCATAAAGAACTCGCCCCAATCGCGTGTACACCAGAACAACTACCACACGCCCTGGGTTGCTTGTGGGCTACCCGGCCCCGACGGCCCAAACCCACCACTGGTACCCGAATACACCGAGTTGGACTGGGTGAGGGGTGGCGGCGGGGCGGCGGGTTTGACCGCCTCGACTTCTTTGCGATACTCGATCTTCTCCACTCGTACTTCGCCTTCCACGAGTTGGTAGACATAAGTGACGACGACAGCGCCTTGGATATCCATCAGTGCGAACGAGGGCGTTGGATCGCTGAGAAACGTCATCAGAATGCTTCGCCCATAAACCATAACCTGCGAGCGGGATCACCTGTTGTGCAATCCCGTCCATGCGCCAGTCGCTGAACCAGGGTTCACGAAGAACCGACCGTCGTATTCGATGGCTTGGAACCTAGCGGAGGGGTACGTCGGACTCGGCATGTTCATAAACGAAATGGGAATGGATTCTGACGCGTTGGTACGCATACGCGGGGGGACGATCGGGATTTGGGTAGGGAAAGGGCAAAAACTCACGTGTGTGTATGACCTGATACCAGCACGTCGACGTCCATCTGACGTGCGATGGCGCTCAGCGCATCGAGATCGCCTGTCGGAACACATTGGTGGCCGTGTACGACACCGATGCGGATGGGTGTATACACTACCGTCGCCGAGGGCGGAAAGCTGGGACTCTGCAAGCGAGGACATCGGGTGAGCGTGCCTTGTAGTGTAGAAGCGAACGGGGCGAGAAAATGGGTATACTTCATCGTAGTCCCCTCTTACGACGCACACGTCGGACGCCACGGTGCGTAGGTATTCGTAGGTCTCTCGGTCACAGACATTGCCTGTGCATAATATTTGTTGGATCTTTCCTGGGACCAGGAGTTTCCGGAATTTGGCGGGAAGGTCATGTGCACGATGAGGGATATGAAGGTCGCCAATAATGAGGACGAGGACCATGCTGAATGATTAGAACGGTGTATAGCTCCGCTCTATCAAAGTGCAACCAGTCAATTAGGTAAGACGACTACGCATCGAAGGACCCAAGAAAGCCACAATGACTCTAGGAGTGAGAATACAACGATGTGGGCGGGTGGATCATATGCCAAAGAAATCTTATACCTGAGTATTCTAAGCAAAACTCGTACCAAAATCACTGGTGGCCCAAACTTCACCCGTCAAATCCTCCATCCCCTGCGATCTGGACGAGTGCTCGCAGATCCATACATGTAATATAACGAACGGGAACTCCATTGACATCATTGTAGCACGTACTTCCCTGCATAGAAGCCAGATACACTTGAGTAGCTGATAGACTCTGGCTCTGAAACGAAACTCACAGATCCGCACTTGATGGTCACCACTTCCGGAAGCAAGGACCATACCATCACTGCTGAGGTCAACAGAAGTGACTTCGGAGAGTACACAATGAATGTCAACAAGGTGCGGATCATGGTAAGAACTGCGTACCAGTGTTCGTGTGTCCCTGAATCATGAAATATGGGATTCCGCTCCTCAAGTCCCAGAGTCGAATAGTCCCATCTCGGGACGATGACACAAGGCGCTGCTCTCGCCCTACTTGTAATACCGACACTGACAGAACAGCATCCTGTGAGAGTTTAACTTGAGCCCTCCGGAGTTGCAATGAATGTACAAAACACGATGCCTTGTGTCCAGTCAATGTCTTCTTGCACGAGAACTGCTTCTCATCCGGCAAGAGCTCCCAACACTTTAACGTTCGGTCCAGGCTTGCACTCACAAGACACATGGTCGAGTTTTCCATATTACTTGGCAAAAACTGGACACCATAAACTCCGTCCGAGTGCCCGTGGAGTATACCGATCGGTTCGTCATCCCTCGAGTCCGAGGATATATCCCAAATTCTAACTATGCCATCGAGTGACCCAGCGGCAACGAAGGAACCTGTTGTGTCGACCGTGACCGAGGTAAAGACGACTGTTTTTGACGACTTCTCTTCTGGGCTCGTGGGGCGAAGAATACGGCAAGCGGGTTCGGGTACTTGTGTCACGTCGGCCGAGAACTGTATCGCATCCCAGACTCGGACAGTACGATCACCCGATGCGGAGAATAAAGATCGTGAATCGGTCGTGAATGCCAACGCGTAAACCTCGCCGGTGTGTCCGCTCAAGGTTCGAAGGAATTCACCTGTCCCAACGTTCCAGACCTACCGACCTCCTGTTAGGAGCACCATCACCTGTAGGACGCACTGGTGGTTCACGCACTCGAATGTATTCGTCCTCAGACCCAGCCGCAAGGAGTTCGTTATCAGGACTTATACTGACGCTACGAGCGTGGTTGGCCTTGCGTCCTTCTTGTTCGCTGCCAAGTAAGAAGCTGGACGAAAACATGTTATATTATTACGAGAACGGGGACCATGGTATGAATACTCACGTTAACTCTGTCTGCTGTTCAATATTGTATAGGACGATTGCATTGTCGGTCCCAACTGCGAGCAACGATCCATCGGAAGAGAATTTCACGCAGCAAACAACGCTGGTTGGTTCGAAAAGACAACGTTATGATGAGCTCCAAAGGGAATGCGTCAATTCCTTGTAGTACGCACCCATCATGGGTATACGCTGAGCGGAGTTGTACATCCAACTGACGCCGTGCATTAGGATTGAAGACGGCTAGCCATCCGTTTCCCTCTTTGACAGAGTAGGACGGGGCTGTCAAAGGGTCTAAACTGTGCGACATAAACAAGACAGTGTGAGGCAAGCTCGACGGATATATGTCAGGATACACCGTGGCCCTATATGATTAACCAAGCGCGGCTTACTTGGTCGAATGAGTTCAACTGAAAGTAGAGTGAGCGACACAGCACGTGAAAAAACGGAAAACAGAGGAAGTGTAAGACAGTAAAGAGGTTAAATGGTGTCGCACCACATTCTAAACACCATGGATGCTTTTGGTGATATCGAACCGAATCACAGAATCCGGATGCAATATGTACGACAGCTGTGCATGTATAGGCCAGTTTAAAGTTGTCATTCTGATACCAGAACCTTGAGATATGGGCGTGGTAAGTGGTCTCCATGACTCGGTTTCGAGCTACTTATGGCGTTGCGACGACTAGCAACATTCGATACGGAAAACTGAACTCAAGGTACTCGAAGCCGAACCAATGACACTGCATCACGGAAAAAATTCTTCATCTACGTAAGGATCCGGCAAATTCCCGGGCAGTTTATATAAGAGCGAGGGCGTTGTCCACGGACCAGGGCTAAGGGAGGTGTAGAACCACAGTCATGACAAGGAGACTCTCTGAGGAATCAAAACAGCGTGATGGGACAGAGTCAGACGACAAATTTAGGTGCGGAGCCGTGGCAACCATCCGCAGAGAAAAAACGTGACCTCGAAGGCCGAAGCAAGGCGAAGCGAGGGGCACATTTGTAGAATCGCACACTATCGGGGGTTAAGAAAGATGGCCGACGGTGGCCGAGCTAACTGCGACCGAGGTTCAGGGAAAAGCGCCGTGCGAAGAGTTGTATATGCCCTAGTGTTGTTCTGTGAGTACGTCGCGGTCTCTCCATGTCCTTACTGTGGTGCGACGGCCTCGTTCAGCACGGCGAACAACGGAATACCGCACAATACGACCGGCGAAGTTGATCCCTGTGGAGATAATCATCTTCGCTGAGTTCGAATAGAGTGACAAATTTAAACGAATTAACACCCGATATGTAGACTTGATCACGTGACTGTGCCTGCTGTGCGAGTACTCCCGAAATGGACATGCCGCCGGGAATGCCAAACGTGGGAAAAGAATGCTAGTGCAGGGTCCAACTCCAGCGTTTGTTATAAAGGGCGATGATCAACACCCACCCCGAACGTTCCCAACCTCCTTCATGTCCACCACAATTTACAACGTAAGTCCTCTTTTCTTTCTGTCATCTCCCCCTTCCCACTCCATTTCCCCCATTCTCCCTCCTTGCCACCCCCCGACGGCCTCCCCGTCCCATATCGGCCCTCCCGCGCCAGGAAGCGCAAAATTTCAGGCCGGTCTAAACCTCCATTTCTCCCTTCCATCCATCTCCTCCCTTTGATTCATCTGACATCTCACATTTAATCAGCATAGGAGCCTCCAGCCGACCGGCCCTCCCGCTCAGGGGCCAAACCAGCATACACACGCCAGGCTGAACGAGGCCTTCGATACCATTCGCCAGGAATTTGATGTTCTCACGTCTGATTTGGGTCTTTTGAGAAATCAAAGAGACGAATACGAGTCTAAAGGTATGTATATCCCCCCCTTTTTCTCCTTAAAATTCTCATCACTTTCGCAGTGACGTCCCAAATTAACGAGTTGAATATCATCCGTCAGTCCCTTTATGAGCTTGAATCTCAGCACGGAAAAATACGACAACAATACGAAGAAGAACTTTCGCGGTTGCGCGCAGAACTTCATGCTGCTCGCCAGGGTATCCCCGCAAATCCGCCACCCCACCCTGCCGTTGGTCCTGCTTCAGTTGGTCCATCCGGTCCCCCCGCACCCCCAACATCCGTACCCGGCGTACTCCCCGCCACAGGTCCCGGGTCCTACAATGATCCCTATTACGGTCGTGACCGAGACCGAGATCGCGATCGAGAACGGGAGAAAGACCGCGAACGTGCCGATCGTGAGCGTGAGCGGGAAATTAGGGATCGTGAGCGTGAGCAACGCGATCGCGAGCGTGACCGCCCTGTTGAAGTTCGTGACCCGAAGCGCATCAAGACGGAGCGTATGAAGGGTGACCGTCCAGGTAAACTCTTTCCTCCCAGCTCCATACGTTCTCCGCCCCCTCATGGATATCGCACTCCCTTTTCTCCTCCTCTATCCGCAACAGATCATTATAGTCCCTCTCTTGTTCCTGGACCAACTCCGAAGCTTCCTGCATCAGCAGGCCCTCCGACTTTTCAGGGCCCCGGACTTCCCCCGCCCCCATCAGCACATGCACCGTATCCTCCGGGCCCCGGGAATCCGCCACCTTCTGGTCCTACCGAGCCGCCCCCAACTTCAAGCTCACTGGCTCCAGTCAGCAACGCCTCAAACGGAGGTCAGTTTCCGGACGACCTTGACCCCCACAACGTCCCACCGGAACTGAAGAAGGAGGGTAGTGATTGGTTTGCAGTCTTCAACCCAAAAGTAAAGCGGGTGCTTGATGTGACATTGGTACACACGCTTATGCACGAGAGGTAAAGCAATGCACCATCTCACTGACAATACAGGATTATAGCTAATTTCTGCATAACAGTGTAGTGTGCTGTGTGCGATTCTCCGCAGACGGAAAATTCCTTGCAACTGGATGCAATCGTACAGCACAGATCTACGATACCAAAACTGGTGCGAAGACGTGGTGCGCAATAATCTCTCCTCTGTCCGATACTAGAATAGTCATTCCATCTACCCTTCAGCGTCCTTGCTGACGAGTCCGCCGGGAAAGCTGGAGATTTGTATATCCGCAGTGTATGCTTCAGTCCTGACGGTAAATACCTGGCTACAGGCGCCGAAGATAAGCAAATACGAGTAGGTAGAGGCCCTTTTCGGTTGATTAAATTTCTAAATCCATTTTATAGATTTGGGATATTGCCAAGAAGCGCATCCGCAATGTCTTCGATGGTCACCAACAGGAGATATACTCTCTCGACTTTTCATTGGATGGCCGCCTTATCGTCTCGGGTTCGGGTGACAAAACAGCTCGAATCTGGGATATGGTCGATGGCTCATCGAAAGTCCTCACGATCAATGATCCCGATTCGTTGAATAACGATGCAGGGGTGACTTCGGTTGCCATATCCCCCAATGGACAACTTGTCGCTGCAGGCAGTCTCGATACGGTCGTCCGAATCTGGGACGTCGCCACCGGCTCGTTAATCGAGCGGTTGCGGGGGCACAGAGACAGTGTGTACAGCGTAGCTTTCACCCCTGATGGCAAAGGTTTGGTGAGCGGCAGTTTGGACAAAACGCTGAAGTATTGGGACGTGAGCGGCTTGGTAAATGGTGCCAAGCGAAAGGACGCCACTGCAAATGGCAAGAAAGAGATGGAGAAAACTAGTCAGTGCACCATGAACTTCATGGGTCATACGGTGCGTTAGATGATCGATAATCAACCGTGGACTTACTTGGTGTTCGATAGGATTACGTGTTGTCCGTTGCCGTATCACACGATGGGCAGTGGGTTGTTTCAGGGTCCAAGGACCGCGGTGTACAGTTCTGGGACTCGCACACTGCAACCGTGCAGTGTATGCTCCAAGGACACAAGAATTCTGGTGGGTGATCATAAATCGGATCAAGCCCGTCACCTGAGACGTCGTCCAGTTATATCAATAGACCTTAGTCCCGCGGGCAATATTTTGGCCACCGGAAGTGGGGATTGGCAGGCGCGGATATGTGCGTTTCGCCAACAATGCCTTTATCTGCCATTGTCAGACTCATCCACGTGTTGTTCCAGGGAGTTATCAAACCATTTAGCGCTCATATTTGGCCTGATTGGTCGAATCGCGATGATACATCTACGTGTAGCGCTTTTTCTTGCTTCTCCCGTGTAGTAACACCCATTCCGTGTCCCGCAGTTCTTTTTTATATCTATACGAACCAGTACATGTCCGGCTTATCCATGAACAAAACATCTGTTGTTCTTCACTATTCTACCTACCCGTGCTCGACAATGCTCTTAGTGTAATATGATCCCTCATCCATGTGACGGACAACAGTCTTCGTTTCTCGCGGATGCCGGTGAAGCGCGGGTTCCTACATGTACCAGGAGGTTGTGATATAGAGTATGATTTGACTCAAATTGACCTCGCTCGTAAGAAAGTAATAATATTTGCAGCCGTTGAGATTTCAGCGTCAAAGCATCCTTCCTTACCGTGTCCTGCATCTTAGAGGCTACTGCCCTTTGCCTTGGCCCAATAAGAACCATTCGGCCACTCGTACTCTGCGATGCTTTGTTTGTGCATCTCGATACTGCGAGAGTGCGTTCATACACCAGTGACGCGCCAGAGAAGAGAGAGAGTCGCACCTGTAACCCTCGGCCGGATTCAAAGGTACGTTGTAACGGCCTTTGGAGTTGATCGAGCAAGGGTAAAGGAAGTGCTCATGGAGGTGATCCACAAACTCGAGGACGTTACGGTCCATCGTGCCGGACACGGCGATGTAGTCAATTAGGCTGGCAAATGCAATGAGTCACGACGACAATGGAGAGGCAAAAGCCTTACCTCAAGTGAATGACGTATTCGCACAGACCAACGCCACCTGCGTGTGGGCACACGGGCACGCCGAATCTGATACGTGCGTCAGTGGATATCGCGGACACGTTCATCGGTCGTGTGCGTACTTGGCGGCCATGAGAAGCACGCTCAGGACTTCGCTGACACCTGCCAAACGGCAGGAATCGATTTGGCATACATCGATGGCTTCGGCTTGCAAGAGCTGCTTGAAGACCATGCGATTGTGGGCATGCTCCCCGGTGGCAACACCAATGCCGTGAGGCTTCAGTGCCTTGCGAATTGCAGCGTGGCCAAGGATGTCGTCTGGCGCGGTCGGCTCTTCGATGAACCTGCGATGGACATGAGTACATTGTCTCGCAAAAAGCGGCAAGTTTATTTACCAAGGTTTGATGGCCTCGAGTTTCCTCACATAATCGATTGCCTGAGGGACATCCCATACTTGGTTGGCATCGATCATGAGCACGGCGCCGGTTGGACCCGCGTTCTTCCCCTGGAGCTCAGGGCTATTCGGATCACGGCCCTTTGAGCCGGGAGGGAGGTACTGCGGGTCGTCGATGATAGAGCGGATGATTAATCCACGGCGGAGATCAGATTCGACATCTGCTCCAACTTTCATCTTGAAATGGTTAAAACCAGCAGCGACGGCCTCCTTTGTGAGCCGCGCAACCTTCTCATCTGAATAACCTAGTACGTTTACTGAAGGATCAGTCGAGCTTCGTTTTACAAAGATTAACCAACGTACCGAGCCAGCCAGCCGAGGTGACATAGGCGGGGTATCTGGTCGAAATTTGTCACGTACTGCAAGGTGGTAAGGTTGATGGGATAGTTGCCTACCCAAACTCCCGAACAGCGGTTTCCCGGTCCTTCTTCCCCGCTTCTTTGGCCTTGAGGAGAGCAATGGCCTCGTCACGTGTGATGGCGTCCGTGATGTAGCGGAATGCGGTTGCGTCCACCAACTCTTCCTGAGGAAAAGAGCTTCAACGAGTGTTCTTGTAGGACGGATTGCGGTGGAGAGCAGGTCTCACCGGTGTCATGTCTACCACCAGCTTCCAGAGTGGTTTGCTTCGAGCACGGGCGAACATATCCCACAGCGCGTTGTTCACAGCACCCGCTGCGATATGGATGACACCCTTCTCAGGCCCGATCCTGTTTGAGATATACATGTCAGTCCTCACTGGCAGCTCTGCGTCACAGTGTCGAATCCGGACTTTCAAACAGTAAATTACCCACCATCGCAGCTGTGGATCAGAAGACAACCAATCCCAAGTTTTCCCCATACTCTTGAAAAGATCCTCTGGATCACGACCGATGAGCTTGTTTGCGAGCGCTGCAATTGCTTGACAGACCTGAGAATAGCGTGAGGTCTCCCTCAAACGAAGCAGGCAGTCCAACTCACGATTTCGTTTCCACGACCGATGGTAAATGTCATGCCGTGTCCAACCAGTGGAGATTCCCCGTCTGTGAAGATGGAGATGTAGGCAGACGAGTAGTCACACTCGGTATTCCTGGCGTGACGACGCCACCGGACTCAACACATCGGGTGTACTCGGAGGGCATTTCGTGACGAACTCACATTGCGTCTGTCCCATCTCCTGATAGTGACGTCGGAAAACGAACGTCTGTCCACCGAGATCATGAACGAAGTCAACGCTTTGGGGCGTAAAGGGCAACCTTACCGTGCGTTTCGAAATGGGTGATCCTTCGAGACATGGCGGTTCACGGGTAGATTTTCGACAGCTCCGTGGTATGAGTGGGGATCGGAACGGACCGATATCGTTGTCTTGTTTTCCACACTCTCGTTTACCCCGGATTTATAGATTGTGGGCGCGGAGTTCAACGGGGCGGCGGCCCGGAGTCAGGTGGGGATGGAGTCACATACACAGACTGGTCAGGGATGAAGTCATGTGTGGACCGTATGTTCGTGCTATGGGTGGTCCCAGGCCCGACGGCAACCTTTCAACGTCACTGAATTTCAAGGGCGATGTTGCAACCTGCAGTCTGTGTATCGCTTCGCTATTATGTCAATTCCTTCAGAAAGAGCGCCGTGAAGAAACAAGAAAACCAGAACATACACGCATCCATATCCCTATTCGCCATCACATCATAGTCCGTCAGTAAGGCTCAAGATGCACCCCCTGCAATAAACCTTCGGCAACGCTGTAACGATTCCAAGGTCGAAACGTTTCAGTACAATAGTTACGGTTCATGTAATACCATTCAAGTTTCGAACATGGAGTCAAATATGTCATCTCCGTGTCCAACTCGCTATCGATTCTGAATGTTGAAAGCGTTAAACGTTCACGACAGACGTTGCGGTGCGTCCCGGCTTCAACGGAGATAGTACTAGTACATACCAGAACTCAAAAGGACGTACGCCTTTCCATCGTTCGATTAGTAGCTTCTTCAAGTTTCGTCAAGCCCGGCTGAGCTCGATATCAGCACAAGAAAACGACGCGTCTCTTTTCATCTGCCAACCTAGCCGAGGTTTGGCCAGGAACGTCATCGACCAATGCTTACATAAATAGCTTCCTTTCTTGCTAACCGTCCTCCAATCGGAGCTCACAACGATGGTTAGAATCGCCAAGCGATAATGTTCCACGATGGTGTGAACCGTGAGAGTCAAGAGGGGAGGGTCAAACTTGAAACATATCTTATAAATGTCAATTGTCGATCGATTCTACACAGTAGCAATCTGCGTCGCATGAAATTGGAGAACAGTGAACATATAAGTAAGACCCGTGCTACTATCCTGTAACATGAGGCACAGTTACATTTCAAGAAGGCATGCAAAGCACGAGATAATCGTGGTTACCTGTACCTACGCAAATAACGATGTGGGGACTCTTCGTAGGTGCATGGTAGCCCGTACTCGACGAGAGGCTATCTGCATGTTTATAGTTCGCGAGCCACCATCTTCAGAATCCTTCATGGGTAGGAACCCATTTTTGAATGTTAAGCTGCTAACATACGAAGCGACCCTTACCTTTTGTCCGTGAGTTGCTGGGTTTGGGATTGGCATTGCGGGAAATTTGACCAGAGGCAATTGTAAAGGGCAGTTCCGACAAATCAAGTCGCGGACTGTCCTTTGGGAATGAATGAGACGCTCGCGAAACGAAGACGGTACCCCATGACAATCCGGAACTGTGGTAATGCAGGCGTGATCGGCGAAGTTCATGCCATAGCTAACTAGCTCCTGCGCATTGTGAGACCACCAATCCTCCATGCGGTTCTGGTACCTCTCCAGGCGTGTGATGATAGCAACGATGGGAACTGAAGGGGGAAGGAAATCACGAATAGTTTCGTAGTGTTTCAAGAGCGCAGCCTTGGCTCTACTCCCGTGCATGCAATATATGAGGAGATGGATTCCTCCTTGATTTTTTAGTCGGTGAAGTGTTTTGACCAACGCCTCCGATGAGCGGGTGTTCGCGCGTGTCGTAGAGCCCTCGTCAAGGCCGGGTGTATCCCAAAGCCTCAGATCGCATCCATCAATAGATAATCTGTACGACCGAACGTCCGTAGTGCATGCCGCCGTGTCGTTGGAAGTTTTTGCAGCGTCTCGGCCAATGATCAGGTTGATGAGGGAACTCTTTCCAGTGCCGCATTCTCCAGCGAACACTACGTTCATGATAGGAAAGACCTAAAGGGGAGTTAGACCCCGCGGTAGAAGGGGGACTCTACCTACTTCGAGTTCAAGCGGGTGGTAGGATAGTTGGGCCCCTCGGAACCAGAGGAGATGGTTTATATCATGGAGCAGGGTGAATGAAAGCAAAACCACAACGCGCTTGCTCTCTTTCACGACTGGAACTGTAACACTTGGCATCACATTACTTGCTGTCTTGTGCAGAGTTGAAGTTGTACGGCGATCAATTATTGTACAATGGAAGACTTCCCCACGGAAATTACAACTTAGGGGTACAATCGAAAATGGTAAGCGGTTGAAACGGAGCTCGAAGTTAGATCGGTGGAAGTGTACATATCGATGGGTGTAGAGCTCAACACTACGCCCGGCGTCAACGACGTACTTTCAACAAGGTTCGTGTCTTTTCCTCGATGGGTTTGGCGTATGCTCGATGTTGGCCTATCCGCTATCCTGAGAGGCATGACTCGTTGGGATGGATGGCAGCCCTTCCATTCGGATGATGTATTTGTGCTAATCTTCCTCATCCACAGGCTCGCCACCTCTTCAAGATGTCCGCTCAAATAAGCAAAAAGCGAAAGTTTGTCGCCGACGGTGTCTTCCGCGCCGAACTCAACGAATTCTTTACCCGTGAACTCGCCGAGGAAGGTTACTCTGGCTGTGATGTCCGTGTCACCCATGCACGCACTGAGGTACTTATATCACTCTCCCCACCCCTGCAATGTCCACATATCCTCGTCAGATCATCATCCGCGCCACCCACACCCAAGAAGTTCTTGGCGAGAAGGCTCGCCGCATCCGCGAGCTGACTGCGCTTGTTCAAAAGCGTTTCAAGTTCCCCGAAAATTCTCTCGAATTGTACGCTGAAAAGGTCCAGCACCGTGGACTCTCTGCAATTGCGCAGTGCGAGAGTTTGCGATACAAGCTGCTCGGTGGTCTTGCCGTCAGGAGGCAGGTCTATGGCATTGTGTACCAGATTTTCATCTAAACTAAATTTCAGAGCTTGTTACGGTGTGCTTCGTTTCGTCATGGAGTCTGGCGCCAAGGGTTGCGAAGTTGTTGTATCCGGCAAACTTCGCGCTGCCCGTGCCAAGTCCATGAAGTTCACTGACGGGTTCATGATCCACTCTGGTCAACCCGCTCGTGACTTTGTTGACTACGCTGTGCGACACGTGCTGCTGAAGCAGGGTGTCCTTGGTATCAAAGTAAAAATGTAAGCTCAGTGCTATACGTATTTTGGAACATATCTGACCCCTGCTCAGCATGAAGGGCTGGGATCCTGAGGGCCAAGTGGGCCCTAAGAAGCCCCTCCCCGATTCCGTCCAAATCATGGAGCCTCCAGTTGACAAGATCGTTTCTGAGCCTTCATCCGAGTCAAGAGAACCTGTTATTGTCTCTGCTGCTCCACCCGCAGCGGAAGAACCTGTTTATGCCCAAGAGCCTGCTTACCAAGCCGAGTCTTATCCCGAGGAACCTGCCTTTTGATCCTTTTGTTATGTAGTTTGCATTATCAACCAAAAGTTGTATCTTCTTTCGCTTGATGAGACTTAAAGTCAGAACACAGTATACGATCAAGACCAGTTGTTGCAAGGACCGAGTGGGGAAAACTCCGCGGTCGACACACAGGCCTAAGCTTTTGCAAGTTCAATGGAATTGTGGCTGTGGAGTTGCAACAATGCGACCGTGGTAATTCATTACTACTTCTAAACTCGTACTTTGGTAAACAATGAAACCGCCGGTATCCACAAGCAAGGTAAGGTCGGTTAAAATCCGTTCTTTTCTTCGATTTACGTACAGTGTACTGATGCCGCGAGGATATAAGTAGGACTATCTTGTCATTCAGCCAATTATTGTTGGGTGCTCCCGACGCCATTCTTTTACTAGGCTTCAAGCATGACGCGCCTTATGCCGACCTATGCTACGCTTCTCGCTGTACTCTCCTTTTTGTCCATATCTATCGCAACAGACCAGTCCAACGAAAATGCGATTCGAGTTCCCCTGCAACGGAAATCGTTCATCACCCACCCTCTTCCTGGCCTACCTCCAGATCGCAACTCGCGTGATCTTGCCGCTCGCGCCAACAACGTAGCGGGCTATATCGACAAAGATTTCCTCAAGACTCATGTAGCCAGTGTTGCAATGTAAGTTGTCCTCGTGCATGTCCATATTATTATTTTTTCAACTTGACTTGGTACAATACCAACAAAATGGGCCGCTAGAGGTCGTGAGGTGACAATACCTCCCGACCTTCTTTTTCGATATCTTGGTGTTTAGTTAGTGAACTAACCTTATTGTATCAAGGAAATATCGCACCACACTCGCCGCGTATGAATCGAACACGGGTTCGCCCCATCCTTTGGCGCAAGCAATGTCCGCGACCACTACGAGGGTATTGGCAGCTGGCCAAAAGGCCAGTGGCATTGGATCAACCTTGCCAGCAGGCAAGCTGGAAAAACGGCGGCGAAAGAGGGACGCCGCTTTTGATCCCACTTCACCCAGCCATGTTTCGCGAGGTCGTCATATCAAACGAGATGACATATCTCTTTCCGAGGTTAATTCTAACATGTGGATGGGTACCATCAGTGTTGGTACTCCCCCACAGAATTTTACAGGTACTCTTGGTTCCTTTACTTCGTATCGCTGAACTTACAACTTGGTTGCCTTTACAGTCGACTTCGACACCGGTTCAGCCGACCTGGTTCTCCCGGACCAAGCCTGCGACAGTACTTGCGATGGACACACACGATACGACCCCACAGCCTCTTCGAGCTCCGTTGATTTGGGAAAGGCGTTCCTGTTGACGTACCGTGATGGCTCAGATGTGAATGGCACACAGTATGCGGACAACGTGTACATGGGTGGATATGAGGTATTGGCGCATTTACTGCGTTACATTGTTAAAGTCCATTTAGCTTATTACCTCATTTCCAGGCCGTGAATCAGACTCTCGTTGTTGCCACGACTTATTCCTCGGGGTTCCAGACCCCCGCTTTTCTCCCGGACGGACTGCTTGGCATGGGATTCCCCCAGATATCCGTCTCCGGCACTTCACCTGTGTTCCAGACTATGGTCTCCAATGACGTGGTGCCACAGGGAGTGTTCGGTTTCGCCCTTTCCTCTGAATCTGGCAAGAGCGAACTCACTATAGGCGGGACTAACACGAACATGTATCAAGAGTCAACAACAGAGTATATCCAAGTATCCCTCCCAGCGTACTGGCAAATCCCTTTTGCTGGCCTCACTCGTCCTGGCTTGAATGGCGCTCCAGATGTAGTTTTGGTCAATAAAACTTCCTATGCGCAGGCAATCGTTGACACGGGAACAACCTTGATCGTAACGAGTGATAGCATTGCCCAAGCTTACTATGCCAACATCACTGGCGCGAAGCCCTCCGCTGAAATCGGAGGTGGGGTCTGGAGTGGTATGTCTTCTCGTGTGGCACAACGCAGGATGTCCACTCACCCATTACTCACGATCAGTCCCATGTGATACCATCAGTTCTCTCGCGCCCACATTGACATTTGGTTCTCGCAACTTTACTGTTTCGTCTTCTACGTTTAACCTCGGGCCGGTTTCCTCGGGCTCGACAGATTGCATCGCTGGTCTTGCCGGCGGAGGGAGTGGTATATACCTCTTACCTCTCGAATATACGAATGTTCGCTAACGTTCTTGTTTGAAAGCGTACTGGATCATTGGCGATGTCTTTTTGCAGAACGTCTACACTATTTTTGATGTCGCCAATACTCGCATTGGTTTTGCGGACCTTGTCTAATTTTTTTTGGCCACAAAATCAACAAACGGACGGCTCACCCATTGTCAGTACGTATCTTCGGACAATTGTCTTGCGCTTTTCTGGACCATCTATACCAATAATCCTTGATGGATGATCACACCTGATAAACCTAATGGACTAAGTAGCCAACCAGGTTGAACACTGAGTCGATATTTGTAAACTAGAGCAGCATCCTCTTGGCCCACCTGGGCATTGCAATGCATTCGCGCACGTTTTCGATTCCACTCACCCAACTGACTAGTCGTTCTAACCCCATCCCAAAACCACCATGCGGTACGCTTCCGTACCTCCTGAGATCCACGTACCAGCCATATTCTTCTCCTGCGGGATCCAGCCCATGAGAAGTCATACATTGCTGAAGCGGCTCCAACCGTTCCTCCCTCAGTGATCCCCCAACCAACTCCCCGACGAACGGTACCAAAAGGTCGAAGCACGCGACCGTTCTCTCGTCGTCATTCATCCGCATGTAAAACGGCTTCAAAGTGCGCGGGTAGTCTGTGATAAACACCGGCCCCTCGACGAGCACCTCGCTAAGCCACTTTTCATGCTCGCTCTGCAGCCCATGACCCCACTTTGGCGCAAACGTAAATGGACGGGCCCGCGACGCGGCGGAGGCATGATACTTTTCGAGCTCGGATATCGCCTTGGTGTAGGTCATCCGCGCCCATGGTTCGGGGGCAGCGGCAGTCTCTAGACTCTTGGCCTTCTCCTCTTGTCCGGCTATCCCCTTTGCGAGCAAAGCGCGCTCGTCGCGTCCGGAACCGAGTGCGTCCTTGACGCATGCCTCGACAAGCCCACACACGTCACCGACCTCTTTCGTCCACGCCCACTCCGCCTCGAACATCCAAAATTCGGCGAGATGTCGGTTCGTCTGGGACCGCTCCGCACGAAAACAGGGAGAGAGCGTGTAGACGCGGGCGAGCGACGATACGAGGGCCTCGAGGTGGAGTTGTGAGGATACCGTCAAGTAGGCCGGTTTGGAGAAAAACTCGGCGTGGGGATCCGGCGATGTAGGATCTGGTGCGGATGTTTCTTGGGATGGGGACGCGGGTATCACACGAAAGGTCTCCCCTGCGCCTTCGCAGTCGTTGGAAGTGAGAATGGGGGTGTGTACGTAGCAAAAGTCTTGTCTCTGTGTAGCTTTTGGTGAGCGACAGGATAAGGTGAGCAGGGGGTCTTTGCTCGGGTGTGAAACGTACCTCGAAAAAGGTATGGAGAGATTTAACGAGCGAGTTACGAAGACGAAGCATGGCTGCATTCGCGTCTGTCCGGG